>VFFE01006067.1:229587-240351 GCA_008921705.1 Burhinus oedicnemus | reverse complement strand
AGGGGAGAGCACTGTGTAATGGCAAATGGGAGCCTTGAGATCCCAGATCTATTAAAATGTTCATTTGCCAGCCTAGCCGCTTTGCATGCCTGGAAATGTTCATTCAGAACAAACCTTCGTCATAATCAAAAGCAAGTCATCAGGCAAAAATGAATCGGGTTTAATCTTAGAGCGCAGGAACCCTCGCGAGACTTTTTATTTCAGTATGTGCAGCAGCTTTCAGTGGTTGTATGTGGATTAATACAAGTTTCTCTCCTCTGGTAGATTCAAAATGGTCCAAGAGAGCCGATCTGATGTTTGTTTGCTTTTTAGGGTTTGGAAACCTTGGGCTCGGAGAACTTGCTTTCCTCCCAGGTGAAGCCTGGTAGCTCAGGAACCTGTCCCTCCTCCTGTCTCCTTGTGTCCTCCTTGGGTTTTTTGAGAGATTAACTACCATGATCATGCTCTCTTGATGTCTTACCCAAAACAGCTTCATCTGTGGCTGTAAGGCTGCTTTTTCTTCTAACCATCCTCACTCACTTATGTTTGCTGACGTCAAGTCATTTCTCCAGGATGACCAAGAGGCAAGTACTCATTCCAGAAACTGCTATCTTTGTGTTTTCTGAACTGAAACAAAAGAGGACTTTGGTGAGCACCCAGTGGTGCTCTCCTGGCTCTTCCTGGGAGCAAGCAGCTGGGGAGGAGGACACCTTTCCCTGCCCCGATATGAAGTGTGGCCATCACCCTGTTTGCTCCCAGGGGATGTCCCCACTGCCACTGGCCCCAGCTTCCAGGTCGCTGCTGTCCCCCAGGGGCTTGGCTGCATCGCCCAGACACGAGCTGCTTTGGCAGCTTGGAGGAGGGAAGAGAAACTATTTCCTAGAAGTTGCCGCAGCTGGAGAGGCGCCAGGGGAAAAACTTCCTCCGGGTGCGTGCCAGAGGAGATGAAAGCAGATTGCAAAGAGAAGAATTAGGGAAAGGTCATTATCACTGAAACTGCTGGGTCCTTCAATTCCAGCTTAATTGAGGGAGCACGGCAGGGCAGAGGGCCTCTTGGCGTGAGGTACTGGGCTTCTGCCAGTGCCACCCCACGTCAGATGAGATAAACTCTACTTGGGGGAACTTGCCTTCCAAACAGATACAGCAAATACATTACAGGAGGCAGAAATTGTGAAGGAGGTTTCACTGCAAAAAAATGCAACTGCAACTCTTTCTAGTCCGCTTCCTATTAATTGGATCACAATTTCCTTCCCCTGCTGACCTGATAACCACTGCAGCCCCCAGGGGAAAGGCCATAATAAAATAATGTCCCCTCCAGCAAAGCTCCTGTCCCACAGCCCTTTTCCAAGCCCCCTGGAAGCAGGAGATGCCCCTGCCTGCTGAGCTCAGAGTCCATTGCGTCACATCAATGGCACATCATTAACTTGAAAGATTTGCCACATGAAGTCACCTAAAACCAAGCCGAGACAGGGGGGAGCAGGTCAGGAGCAGCCAGAGATGATCAGCAAGAGGAGCAAGACGCTCACTGATGTGGGGAGGACATCCCGGGCAGGGGAGCGTGGTGCAAGGGGGTAGGAAGCCCAGCCTGGCATGGGCAGGCAGCAGCCTCCCGTGGGCGGAGGTGTGCAGGCCGTAGCAGAGAGGGGGAAACACAGCTGCACACCTATGTGCTGAAAGACCATGCAGCTCCAGCTGAAGATGAAACACCTAGATTTTCAGGTCAATAACATGAGGGTAAAGGATGGAGGCAGGGGAGGGAAATATGCGACCCACGTGGTAGAGAAGTGATGACTCTAGTCAGAGCATTTTAGCATGGCAAGAGGCAAATGTAAGAAAACCAAATAATCACAGAGTAATTCAAGTTAAACCAACGTTTAAAACAGCTTTTCAGTGATGGGGACTAAGGTGGAGGAGCGTTGGAGGGACATTAAACCTTCACAGTTTTAAAACTTTAAGACACTTAGTGCTTTCTCAGACAGCCCAAGCAAATGAGTCATCTTCTAACAAGACAAATAAATGCCTATTTTAAAAAGAACTATTTTTCTTGTATCCCGGTGGATTTGCCATTGTCAGTGGCAGGCACAGATCTACGTACAATATTGAGCTAATTGCTTTATCATATCCTCTGGCCTGGAAGTTCCTCCTAATGTCAACTTGCTCCTCAAACCCAAATTCTTGCTCCCCTCTGAGCATTAAATATGCTGAGAGAAGGTGATGAGCACGGCTGAGACACAAGGAGTGTGTCAACGCATGGAAATGTTACGCTAAGGATGCTTGGCAGTGACAGCATGGAGATAAATGTTAAGAGAAGGTGAGGTATTTTGAGAAGGAGAGATGAGCACAACCACTAAAAAGCACCTAAATGAGCACATAAAGCATACAAGACATTCGAGGAGTGAAGAGATTTGCCAGAAGAGAGAGAAAGAGGGTTTCTTCTATGGCAGATCGATAGCTTGCCAAAGTAACTGGAAGAGGAAGGAGGTGCAAAAAAAGACACAGAGCAGTGAGCAGCTCTCCCTGTCTATGTAAGATTTTTTTTTCTGTGTTTTCAAGTTTTTAAAAGCAGTCACATCACCCAGCTTCTGGAAAATGAGAAGAAATGTACTTCCCTTCTCCCCAGCTGCAGAAACCCCCACTTTCTTAAACTGTATATCTACTGCTGCCCTGTATCCACCACCCATGCAGTGCGTGAGCTCCCTGGGGCTTTGCTCTGAAGGCAGAAATGCTCCATGTGGGTAATCACCGGCAAGGAGGAAAGGAAACTGTGAAGCAAGATGTTCCACCCCTCTATCCTCCCTCCAGGTGCCAAAATCTGCCAGCACAAACCTCCTTATCCCTTCCCAAGACCCTTTCTCAGCAGAACTCGGTGCTTTCCCTCGCAGGTCTCCGTGTTCTCCATTTGCCTGGCAGCACCCATCCACCCGGCTGGCGGTGAGCAGCGAGGGGAGAAAGTGCTGAGCTGCCCCAGCACCCTCCTTTAGCAGCCAGCACCTCCACTGCGTCTGCCCCCGCTACTCCCAGGGTGAGCTGCTGAGAAAGAGGAGGTGGTGGGGAGGGGACCGGCCTTTGCTGGAGCTCAGGGGCTGGGAACATTTCCATGCTGAAAGCCAGATCGATTTTTCTAGCACGGTCTCCACATTAATGCACGGCTTAGTGTTGTCCAGCATCATGCCCAAAACGTCTCATAGCTACGGTCCGGAGGCAATGAAGTTGCACTGTCCTCGGGTTCTTACCCGGCAGGGGCCAAAGGGACTGGCGGACTGGAGAAACACCAGACAGCGCTGAAATAGCCAGCTCCTGGCGCATGCAGGGCAATCAAATACCTATTCAAACACAGCAGCACTTCATTCATACGCTGTCTTATGTTCTCTCATCTTGTAATTGTGTAAATAAGCCATAGAGAGCATTATCCGCAGTATTCTTCATAACACAGCAATAATAACAGAGGCTCCATCAAGCTCTGTAAACAGCATTTTGCACTGATTTTGAAAATCAGGAACTGAAGTTGCACTTAACGATAATTGCCAACTCATTTTGTTTGGTGCTGGAAAACTCATCCCACCTTTGCTTTTCACTTTGTAGCTGCTGAAGAAGTGGCTTTTCAAAGGTCTCATCAAGCACTGACACACGTATTGTTTCTCTATTAACCAGAACTGAGGCAGGATCACTGAGCGCTTGTTCAAACAATTTTTTGCCTGCCCAGACTTTTGCCCTGCTAGACTTTGCTCCATTTCTTCTTGGTTTCCTGCCTTTAAAAAATTGTATACTTGCACCTCTAAGACACTTCTCATAAAAACAGTGATTTTTTTTTCCCCTGTCCTTTTCATTTTTCTTTTTCTGGGGAAATGTTTTCTGCTGTATCTCAGATGTAACCCTGTAGAATTCCTGACCGGAGCACACAGGTAAAAGCTGAAAGATGCTGAAGTAGGATTTAAATGTCAGGCTACAACTTTACTTACAGCTACACGGTACAAACACGGTTCAGTGCACACAGACCCAGCAATTTCCCTCATCCATGTTTAGGAATACCAAAATCTCTGGTTGCATTTGAGTGCTGTGGTAGATAACAATGAAAGAAACTTAATCCATGTAGAGCCGAGTTCTTTTTCTCCTAAGATCTCCACCAGCCCATGATCTGCTGGAGGCTGGTTCTTGGCCGAAGTGCAGTATTTTGCTGCAAAACACGTTAGCGTCATGCCACATGAGTGCTTGGGATGGCACCCCCATGGGGCACCGCTGGGCTGAGCCCACACTGCCATTTCTCGGTAACATTACACTCAGGCAACCTGTCACTAAACCAAATTATTTATTTTCTATTTTTAAATCTGCCAGGCAGGTGTCAGGTGTCCACACCCTTATCTGATGACTGCGTATCAGCTTCCCTAAGCTGCCCAGGCACTTCTGCCTCCTCAAGCGTAACCACGATCACTTTGCCACCTCAAAACTTACCTTCCCGCATACTCTCACACCACTTCCAGGGTTCCGTCAGCCTGGGAGGTGTAAGTAGATAAAAGGCTAGGGAGAGCAGTAAGGAGCAGCAGCCCCAAACCCTCCCTCAACGTTATGTTGCAGCTCCGGCTGATAGTTTTCCCCAGGCTGATGTAGCCCCAGGGATGGGGGTGAGGGCCCAGCCCTGCCCTGGGACCTCAGGGCGAGCCGCTGTTGTGCCGCTCAAAGGCTCTCACACCATGGGGGATACAAGCAGGGCTGGCGTAATCTGCTCCCCGCTGCCCAGCGGAGCCAGCTCCCCCTTGCTCCTCCTTTCTCCTGATGCCCAACAGAGCAGCTGGCAGAGCTGCCCTGTTTGCAATGAATACGTCCCCAAATCATTAGCGTTTCATCCAGGACAGCAGAAGTAACACTGGCATCTCATGAGCAAGACAAGGTCCTGCACGTAAATACAGAGCCAGAAGTCTGCCCCGAGCCTGCCAGCAGCTCCTGGAATGCATTCCCAGATCTCCAGCTACGATGACATTTGCCCTTTGAGGTAGCCTCGGACTCCTGGAACCGAACCACAGCAGATGCTCTTCTCACGTTGCGCTGGACACCCTGCCCAGTGTTGCTACCCTCAAAAAATCCCTCTGCTCTCCTCCCTGAAAAAAGCACCTGTGGCAACTGTGACTGGCTGCCAGTTATTTTTCTTGGTTTTTTCCACAGCCCAAGTGAGGTTATTCCTGGTGGCTCTATCCACTGCTTGCCAAGTTTCACTCATCTCTGAGGTCCAATTTCATTCTTAAATAGGTCATTTTTGCACCTACCTGAAAGTTACCTGCAGACAGGAGGTGACCAAACCCTGTTTGCACCCATTGCTCACCGCTCAGCCTTCTCCAGGCTCTGGAACAGTCGTTCCAGTTACTGCTGTCAAGGGCAGCCAGCCTGTGGGACAGCCCACTGGCAATGATGTACTGAAAAAACCCCTCAAAACCCTAAACTTTCCGTATCTTAAAACTGAACAGATTGAAACTCCAGCAGCAGCTAGGATGTGAACTGCACATTGCACTTCGCTTATGGCATTGAAAGCTAAAGATGTCTGACCACTGCCACAAGAAAAGTCCAGTTTCCTCAAAGGACTACTCGGCTTCCCACTGGTTTGGTGCTGAGAAGTATAGAGAAGGAAAGAGCTGAAAATACTCTTTATTGCTGTTTATCCTTCTCTGTGCCCAGAAGGCTAGTATAAAAGATAGCCCCGCCACACGTCACTGGACACATCTTAGGCTACTTCTCTCAGTCTTCTCTTGTGATGGCCTTTCTGTCCCTTTCAACGATTTTAAGTTTTTGCGTGTACCTTACAGCCAGCTCTTTCATACCACATTTCAGTGTTCCCATGGACACTGGCAATGGCCAGGTTGTACGCCTTGGCTTTGGGCAACATTCTTTCAAGTATCTCCCAGCTCCATGAATTAAAGGAGTTAGTGCTTTAGCCCATTTGTTTAACCATTAGCCCATCAATTAACCATTGCCTGGGCTTTGCTACTTTGAGATTGCTCTCTCCTATGCCCATTCTGGCTTGGTCTCCCTTTTCACCAGCTTCAGTCCCAAAACATGTGTCATTCCTTACATCCTGGGCAACAGCGCACATTTAAACCAGGCCTGAAAACACCTTCTGCCAGGAAAAAATTGTGGGATACATCATTGGAGAGTGGTGCCCCATCCTGCTAGAAACCAGAACATGCTGCCTTCCAAGAGAGAGAACCATCGCCCATCAGGAGCTCAGGTGCAGGACAGGAGGGAGGCAGTGGGCTCTAATGATGAATCCATTTCCATCCCACCTCCACACGTGTGTCCCAGCTGCTGCATACACCCAACGCCCTGCCCTTCCCCAGGCAGGGCCAGCAGCAGTTGTATTTTGACACTTCAACAAGGCCCATGACTGAAGTTGCTGCCCAAGTGGTGAAGCTGGAAGCTGAGTCCTCCCTGCTGTTGTCGCTATGAGGGGCCTTCTCCCTTCTTCCATCCCTCCAGTATGTTTTTATGGCTTCCCAAAGTAAATAAGGACATGTGCATCTCACCCCGTACCTAATATTTTAATGGGCAGGCACCTTGTAGCAATCCCCCCCTGCCTTATCACCCCCCCCGCTGCTACAAGCGGTGGGAGAGCCCAGCCTGCTGGGCAGGGCACCAAGCACCACTCCTCTAGCATAAGGTGATTGACACCCACTCACGTTCTTCCAGCCCGCAGGCTGCCCCCCAGACCCAGGGTGACAGCTCCTGTGGCACTCAGGGGTTGTCCCTGCATCCCTAGCCTAGACACGCGGCTGCGCTGCACCCCACCTCACCCCACGTAACCTCCTGCAGCCTGGAGGCTGCTCTCCCTCTCCACCTGCTATTTTCTTTAGCTTTCCATGTACTGCCTGGCAAAAACACAGAAATCTGTTCTCTCCTCCCTCCTCCTCCCCCCAAACTTTCCCCAGTTACCAAATGCCCCGCTCCCCCCTTTTTGGAGCAATGGTGTTATTTTCCTGGAAGGAGGCTGCCCTGGGGCCTGGCAGGCCCCATGCCTGCATTGCTGCCTTGCTAGCAGCCTCCTCCCTGGCATCCCGTGCCCTGCACCAAGCTTGCTTGAACTTGAGCTGCAGCTTGAACCTGTCTGGGCATCACCTGCATCCCTCCTTCCTCTGCTGTCAGCATCACCACAACAGAAGCATTCGATACCGGGTGGTTTTGACCTGCCCCAGGGGTAAATCGTCACCCTCATCAGCCTTTTCCCCATGCTGCATCCCTTGCTGATCGCCCAGCTGGAGTGCTTCCTCTGCCTGGTTCCCACGCTGGCTAAAGCAGCCGTGGAAGATGAAGCTTCCCCACCACCCTTAGATCTGTTGGCCCCATGTTAGCCATTGAATCGTTGGGCCGTGACTCTCTGCTATGGATCCAAACAAAACCTAGGGAATCTCTGACTTCGAATCCCTCCTCCTAGCCCTCTACGCCAAATAAAATTTTTACCCGAGACCCTCCCCAGGATCAATCAGGGCAGCAACCAAGGATGAGCACCCTCCTCCCTCTTATCTCAGTCAAATTCTTGCATCTTCCATCTCCTAGTCAATAAATGTATTTGTGGTGATGATTATCACCAACTGTGGAGTCCCCAATCCTTTCCCACCTTTGTTCCAAGAATCTGCTATACTATGCTGAACTGAGCCAAGCCGTACTCATTTAAGCAAAACAACATCATTTTAATAGTACTTTGAAAGTCCTTCTTCTAACTAGAAGGGCACAGATTCTGGATACTTTGTCTTCAGGATCAAGTTATCTGCCATGTAAATGCAGGAAGTTTGGGGAATTTTCTGTCATAGATGCTTCTCTCTTTCTAGTGAACCTTTCTCTAAATACTTCTTACTTATGTAGCTACCAACATCACTACTTCTAAAATGTAACCGTTGGTAGGACTTCATTTCTCCAGAAAAAGCAAAGAGATACTGCTCCCAAGTTATGTACCTCAAGTAAAGCTTAAAAAAAAAAATAAAAATCAAATTCTCTGTTCAATAGAATACATATACAGAAGAACTTTAATTAAACTCAGAAACATGCAACTATTCCTTCTCCCCATTTATGGGAGCCCTTTGTTGTCACACTCCTCTGGGACAGTTCTCAGGTCCGCAGTTCAGCAGCAAATGTTGCTATTTGTTTCTAATTCCCTCTTATCTTTAATTCAAGTTTTTACTATTTTTTTATTTTTTTATTTTATTTTTTTTTTAAAAAACAAACCCATTTGTATCTCTGGTTTTATCCATCCCCTAAGAGTGCTTTTTTTTGTAATAGTCTGTACCTTTCAAAATTTCTTGCAATTAATGCCACATCTTTGGCCATTTTCATCCTTTTACACCTTGATCTTTAATTTGCCTGCCACACCAACTTGTAGCCACAAGGAAATCAGAATCACTTGCAGCATGGCTCAGCTGCAGAGCTCAAGGGCCCCAAGGCCAAGTGTCACGTCAAACCAGGACACCAAGTTCCTTGGAAAGCGAGTCAGTCCCCTCTATTCAGCTTAGGACTCCCGCCTCCCCCCACCCCGCCCAGCTGCTAATGCTTGGAAATATGCAGAGACTACAAATGTTTCGCTTGCATCGTGCGCTTCGTAATTTAAGAAGCAGAAGTGCTTCATAATAACTACAGTTGATAAAATATTAACTTGTGCCTTTTTAATAAAATGAAACAAAAGCATTCTAAATCATAGCAGCTTATAGATCAAAACTGTCCATCGGTTAGGAGCACAGTGTAATTAAGAAGTAGGAAAACTGCAGAATATTAAAGCCCTGCAGCAATTGAAATCCATGACAAAACCTTCAAGCAGAGTGAGAGCAGCGCTGCCTGATGCTCTGCTGATTTGGTCTACTTGTTCATTGGTGAAATACGGATTTTCCTCCTTGGTAATGGCATATCTTCTTTTCCAAAGGGGAGGAAAAGTACAAAGCCCTTTTGATTAGCGCACAGTAGCTCTTTCCCTAGTTAGCAATATTCTTTTACAGCACTGAGAAACGAGGTCTTTTTGTTTACCATTAGTTGAGGTAAGTTATCTTGCTTTTATTTGGGTTTAAGACTACTGTAAAGGAGTAGCTTTTCAGTTGCAGCATGGTTTGTCAAGATTACAATGTTTACGACTGCATAAAATACATAAGTAAAAAATTGTGACTTGTAGAGTTTGTTATCAAGAGCTGAGACTTACATCTTCACAGAACTGCAAATACTGGCTTCCTAACTGCTAGTTGGTAATTGTGCTGGCGAGAGCATTTGTTATACTTTTCTTTCATCTCTACACCCTTCTGCCCAACGGCTGTAAGAACTAGCAAGACAGTCATTTATAACTACGGTTACACTGTTGTAACAGTATTAGACAAGCTGTACTGATTCTTCATTAAAACACCCTTCATTTGAAGCTACAAATGTAAGAGGCGATTCTTTTTGTTCAAAAGAAACTATTAGCATGCTCTGTGCCTTTAACACTTCACATTGATTACAAAAAATTTAACAATGCAATCACTAACATACCCCACTAATGAGAAATTATGAGAAATTGTTTGATGCAGAACCTTCTGCATCAGTCAACTCTGATCGATAAGAAAGCTATCAATTTTGAAATTTAGATTTAATGCATTTTCAAGAAGCTAATGAGAAAGGAGCAACTTAAAATAAATACCATCATTAAAACTGCAAACTGTTACAATGATATATTATAAACTTGTCCTAAATAAACCTAGTGCTTCAAAAATTTACCAGTGAATTCGTATTACAAAATATGTGAAAATACAATAGTATACCACAAAACAATGTCCTTTTTTGGGGTCAACAACGACGCCAAGATGATTCAGTCTTAACTTTTAAAATTGTTAATAGACTATATTGTAATATATAAGTTGCAATTTGGTTGAATTCTAGAGAACATCCCCACCCAAACTCAAATTCACCTTTTTCATTCCTCCTCTAAAACTAGTGCCAAACTTCCTGTCAAAGCCGGTATTTTCTCGAAGAGCTTTAAAGTTTAGCCGTTACTTATTTTCTACTAGTACATTTTGGCAGCAACTATTTATTGGTCTGTTATTGCAAAAAGTGCAATTTAACAATAAACCAGTCTGAAGGTCATTTTATGTCTTGAGGATACATACCATATATTTCTTTAAAAATAATCATACTTTTGTAAGCAATACTTTACAGTAGACACCTCAAATCTACCATAGATGTAAAACTTAAAACGAGAAAAATTTAGTCTCTAAATCTTTATACACATATTTATATTCGAGTTTCTATATATATTATATATATACACAAGCACAAGAGTATATATAAAATATATATAATCAGATTCAAAAAAGAACAAAAACTGGGCACTGTACATAAAATCTTTTTAAAACTCAAACAATAGAAAAACTTTAAACATTAAACAATTTTAATAAAAGTTTCTGTACAATGCTAAGCAGTTTTATTTACATATAGAAAATGTAATAGGAGTAGTGTTTGAAATTACAGAACTCCTTAAAATTTCAATGGCAGGTAATCTGGAAAAAATAACAGCATTCCATTCACAAATATTTTCAAGCAATAAATATGTATTTATAAATAGTGTAAATTTACATCAAGATTAGAAACAAAAATCACAAATCTGAAGTTTATTCCTTAGTCTATGTGCAACCCATTTATCTTTGTGACTTGGCTGTTAATTGTTTTAAATTTTATTTAGGAACCAAAAGTGTAACCGTCATGGTTTCAAAACAAGACAGAAGAACATAAAAGCAGTAAAAAATTTATATCACCTAACTCTTCACATTAAAAAAAAAAAAAAAAAAAAAAAAAAAC
>VFFE01006067.1:205899-220630 GCA_008921705.1 Burhinus oedicnemus | reverse complement strand
GCATTCAAGCTAGAAGCTCCTTTGGTAGACTTAAGGAAAACAGAGAGTGCTGCTACCAGAGTATTTTCATAATGCGTAACATGCCTTGGAATCCATTCCCCCACTTCCTTTAGGACAAACCTATGATATATGTTGGAATGTCCATTCATTCCGCAACCTAGGTATAAAGGTGCTACAATATGATTTATATTTGCTTGAAGTTGCACTCTTCAAAAAAAATTACTATAGATGCTCCAAGCCTGGAATACTCCTGCACTTTGGAATATGTGTATGAGAAATGTCACTACGATAAATTATCATTTTACACATCAATTAATTCATTGCTCAGAAGAAAGAGCAATGAGAAGGTGGCTTACAAATTCCTACTTTCCTTTATTTAAAACATAGTGGATCTCCAAATGACAGTGTCTGAGCACTAACTAGAGCTTTTAGAAATGTAAAATTAAGTTTAACTTTGCTGTAAAAATGACTAAACATTCTAATTCTAGTATTTCAGTTGATGACCTAATTTTGTTACTTCTTATGGTACGTACTCTGAACAGCTTTTGTCATCTAAGTCAACTGCTTCTGTAAAATACTGTATTAAGTCTATGGCATATTTAACAAAAAAGTTAATTAGATCATTCTAAAGCTATGCCACAATAACATAAAGTACAACAGAAGAGAATTAATTATATCTATAAATGGATTATTTGAAAAATAGAATATAAAATAATTTTGGCTTGATTCTCAGGAATGGAAAAGTCTTACAAAGGATTACTTACAAACTATTGTTTTATGCTTGAAGCGCAAATGGGTACAGTAAACTTTCAAGTAAGTAAAACTTACTTTATCATTTCAAAAAGCTTTGGATCTGAGACCTTGATATTGCGAGCCATATTCCATGAAAGATGAACCATGGGTACTATGGACTTCACGCTCTGCAGTTTATTCCACTCGTACCGTTCCACTGCCAATTTATATTGACAGGCTATAAAAAAACCAAAATTACAGAAGCAATTAGTCAAGTTAAGAACTAAGTATTAACTGGAGCCAAAATAATTTGATTATAATCAAAATTTACACCTTTTAGGGCTAGATTAAACTTCATTCGCAATGATCCATTCATTCCAACTATACTTGAATTCCACAGAATTTATTTTAAAAAGTGTGTTTATGATGCTAAAAGAACGCACAATACCACAGCAGCAACAACTATCTGTGAAAATAAGTTACTGACAAGTGTTTGATTACTGTGGTGAATAGAGAGCAATATTTCAAAAAGGGTTACTTAAGAAAATCTTCAAATATTTCAGATTATTTTTTTTTAAAAAAATCTATATTTGAAATGTCTGCATCTCACTCTATTCACTCTTTATCATGATTTTACAATGGTATGGTATATAATTTGTCTTGAAAAGGAAGACTGCACCTCGAGAGATTTGTTGCAATGAGTCAGACTTTTTCATTAAGCAGCCTACTCACGCTGCCCTTTTTTAAAAAATGTTTTACAAAATTTACTGTGACATGTGAGCTCTGTATCAGTCAATCATACAATCCTGGAGATATACTATTATTGCACCATAATGAAATAAAGACACACCTTAAAATACTTAAGAAAACGGGAGTTTTTTGGAAGTACATTCTTATCAAATGCTTGACAGAATCTCATTTTAGCTGTGAGATTTCCTTTCATTCTCACACCTAAAAACCTTCCAAGACCATGGTTCAAAACTAAAGACTACTAGAGCAGTAGGTCTGAAAAACTGAATATGCCTTTATGAACAAAACTTTACAACTGTTCGCATTTCCTGATGCTTTCACTAAAGAGCAATTACGTATCCGTTGTCCTGAAAAAGTTAGATTAGACAAGTCCTTAACTCATATGCAAGCTATGGTGTAGTCTGCTGGGTAGAACAAATTTTGGGAGAAAAAGTTAAGAAATGGCCTGCAAGACACAGTGTATGAATTCATCTAAACAGTTTATTCTGCTAGTGTTTGCTACAGAATTGTAATTTTTATGAGTCCATTAAATGAACAAGTGCAAAGACTGCATTCTTGCTGCTTCTTCTTCCTCTTACCAGTGGAATTATTTAAAGCTTCAACACATAATGTTTTAAAATACAGTACGTTCATTTTTTTTAATCTAGTAAAGCACGGTAAATTAGTAAGAAATGGCAGGTTCTGTGGCAAATGTAGTATAACATTACCTAATTACGTAGTTCAGCCCAGGCACTATTCAACCATACCTGTAAGAGGGCCAACATTCCACGCAATGTTGTTGCACCAACCGATAGCCTGAACCCAATGAACAGTGCCAGCATTTATCCACACCAAATCCCCTGGTCTTTGAATAAATCTATAAACTGGGACGTTGGCTTCATACAAATCTTCCAAGTTTGGCCACCAAGATCCCATTAGGAAATTCATATTATTCCTGAAACAACAGGAAAAATAAAGTCTTCAGCATTTATCCGCAGACATATTAGTGGTTGATACTTCAATGAAATTACCTGTAAAAACTTATCACCACAATAAATGCTTTCTGCATCCAATTCGTGACCCAGGAGGACTAGTCAAAAGGAAAGTTTTATCTATAGAATTCCTGATCCTAATTCCACAGTTCACACGCTGCAATACATTTAAACGCTTAACCACCTGGCTGCCCATGTGAAGTCAGTTTATGGCCTTCAGTTATGTTCTATTTTCCTTTACATTTCCCAGTATTTTATTAATGCTGAGGCAGAGAAACCATTGGTCAGGTCTAGTGTAACACTGGTGTTGAATGCTGCTTTTTTAACCAGTGACTGATTTTATATACAGACTGTACTAGCTCTTAAGAATGCTTTCTGTTTTGAATAATGCCAACCATGTATTCATACTGTCAGCGTATGCACGTGAAGCTTGTCCAACAAGCAACCTGTTGGCACCATCTCAACTGTGGTCCACAGGTCTATGCTATATTCAGCCAAGAGATGTTAACCTTCCTGAGAAGCATGAAAAAACACCTCCATATGGATTTCCTAAGTATGAACTCTTCTACTATGGTTATGCAAAATACATACTTCTGTCCCATCCTTATCGCAATTTTATAATGTTTTTATACTGCACCATGAGAGATCATTCACAATTCAGTTTTCTAAGACAATTCAGTGCCTCTATCAGGCACTCTAGATGTTTTATGAGGTTATCAAGATCTTAGTTTCTCTGTCACCCTCAGGAGGACAGTGTCATGGGGGGAAAAGGCATGTTGTCATCACAGGCACTGCAATTGCATCAGTGGAATTACAGTTTTGAGATGGTTAATCTTTGTAAAGGTGGATTAAATACAAACAGTTGTCGGTAAGCAGCCAGAAAACATAGAGTACAGAGACACTGAGATGAATTTGCAGAGCTTTGGAAAAGTTCTGAAGAAAAGTCAAGAGCTCAGTCCAGTTTTAACTGGGCAAGATAACAAGAAAAAATTCTCCTGGAAAATCAGCTTCAGAGGCTACTACTTGAATACTAGCATGATTAGGGGACACAATTGCTCCTCATCTTTTTTTTTTTTTTTTGGTGAGGTGGTGGGGGTGTAGTGTGGTGTGGTAGTGTGTGTGCATGTGTGTGTGGTTTGTTTGTTTTTAAAGCATCCACTCAACATAAGGCACAACATAGAAACCCCAATCTTTGAGCTGGCTGAGTAGTTCCTGAACAGTCAGTGCATCTCAACTTTTCCAGCAAGCTACAAACGTGTAAGTGTACGCAAGGCATGCCATGACACCTCCTGGGGTCTGAGTAAACTAAGCTCTCCCTCTAGATGCAGCAAGAAACCGTGCCAAAATACCAATGACTCTGTACTTGCTTGTGTACAACATGTACATTAATCATAATAAAGATTAACAGCATACATCACCACGAAAATACTTTACTCCATCACTCCTAAAAAAAACCAAAACAAACCCCGAACTCCATCACCCCCAACTTTGTTCCGTCAGTCCGCTGCAATAGCTTTAGAAAGCCGTTATAAAATCATCACCATTCGGTAAAAGTAGAAGTCAGCTTTAATATGCATGATAGACTGCCTAGATAAACAGCAAGGACTAGGATGGATTTTCTGATGTGGAAATGTTACTACTATGAAAACTGGATTGATGCCACATAATACACATTGGTAGCAGACAGTCTATACTTATACTAAACTTCGGATTCCCCTTAATGCAGTATAAATTTGAACCTTGAGCCTAGATGAGCATTTGCTGCTACCAATCTTGCACTTCTTGTTATTTCCTTCATTCCCGTGTTCAAAAAAATCAAATAATGGGCCTAATGTTAATTTTTGAGAGCAAAGCTATCGCAGGAAATCCAAGTTTCTGTACATTGTACAAATGTCATATTTTGTATAAATTCTAGATTTTGCATTTTGACTTATTTTAAAAGACTTTTCTGACTACATGGAAAACAAGGAAAATAATGTCCTCTTGCAGCACCCTCAGTAATTTCCCCCCTTAAGTCTGAGAAAGGCACAGAGGACTTGATAAAAATAGGGAAAAACAGCAAGCCCAGCTTACTTTTCACAGAAGTCATTCATGACACCCCAATAGCTTTCAGGGACAACAAACCATTCACAGTCACCTGGACCAATATTTATATTTACGGAACAAAAGTTGTTATTTTCTTGATGACCTGAAATTTAGAGAAAAATAAACACACTTCATGTAAGGCTGACCTATCAAAACAATGCTATGAAAATGCAAAGTTACAATTACTAAAAAACCCTATATCATAGTTTAAGTATTTGTACATATTTTTATACGACACTTACACACACTATTTAGGTGCTTCACAGTATTAAGAAATGCAATTAAGCTACCAGTGACAAGAGAATTCTGCTTTTGTTAGTTTGTGGAAAATGAAATGCAGGAATTACCAATCTTGCAAATCTTACCAACACTTCAGCAGTTCCTTATTGTAGAAATGAATGCTTCAAGATGCTAAAGTTTAGATTTTGGGTTTTATGATAGCTCTTGACAGTCACAGTCAGGAGCAACACTTCATGACTTCAGGCACTGAATAGGAAAGCAGTAAGAAAATCTGTCCCAAAGAGCTTTCAAAATCAATGTAGAAATGCCGGTATTTTATCTTCTTTTGACAGCTGGAAAACTGAGCCATAATCCCTAATGGAATTATCTGAAGTTGTACTTCAGAAAAAACAGACCCTGAAATTTAGTCCAGATCCCTCAAGTGCTCTAACACAGCACTATTCATTATGGAGGGTTGAGTCCTATCCTCAGATAATAGAGAATCTAAAATGTAAAAGTATACTGATTTCTATGACTGCACAAGACCTACTTTAGAAGCCTATAAAAACTTTCAAGGCATGTAAAATACAAATACTGTCCAAGTAGATAAACCCGTCCTCTTTTTCCCCTTAAAGAATCCAGTATTGCATGCAAAAGGTTAGTATGGTAATTACCTAGCACTGTAATTTACACTGTAAGGTAATTTAGTACTTTGTACACGCAGAGTTCAGTTAAACAAGAAATTAAAATACTGAATATGCACAATTTTACCATGTATAGGCATGCTGTAAGATACGGAAAATCTGCAGCGCAGTTAAATCAATACCACAGCACTAGAACCTGATTTTTTGCATGCAAAGAGATTATACTCACCTGGTGTTCTACTTCCTGGAACCTTCATGTACAATTGCACTGTGTTCATGCCCAGGATGGTATGACCAACATGGCTTAGAAGATTTCCTGCTGATACCACACGTACAAAAGCAGGAAGTTTTGTCAGTTCATGAAGTTGCAACTTCCACCTGCAGTAAAATAGCAAATTGACAAACTGTGAATCCCTAAAACTCTTAGAAAAATTTGAGAAATAGAAACATTTTCAAAAAATTGGTAGCATAGGAAATAAAAGAGCGGACAACCTACCTCTATATAACTTAGCATCTCTTAAGAGGGAAGTTGAGACAATGCAATACCCTTACTTGACAGTTACAGAAAATTTAAATGACAATTTCATTTAAGGGTGAGCTAAAAGCCAGGGTGACTAGATTCAGTCTTGCAGTTAGCCAGTCTGCTGATATACTGCCAGAAAATTCTGCCTGCAATTTACACCTCGGTGTACATCTTTTCCAAGTGAAAAGAGAGCTGTGCTCTCCTCACACTCTAAGCCAGTCAAGAAACTGTTAACCATGCTTTCAAGAGCCAAATGATATGGTGCTACAACATACGTCAAGAAGAGTGTCTAAACATGCCCTAGCCTGTGCTTACAATTGCTGTGACAAAGAATGAAGTTAACTACATGCATGTGCTACGGAACTGAATACTTGCATTAAGAAAAACACAGATCTTCAAACTCAAAAATCCCAGAACTTAAGTGTGGAGCTCTGTAGTGTCACCCAGGTATCTGTGTTACTCTTAATTTCAAATATTCCCAAATATAATCACAAATCTGACAGGCTAGTTGAGGAGAAAGATAGTTTTGGAGCAAAAGCTGAGACTGCAGATCAGAAGATCAGGCACATACCTGGGATCCTACAAGAACTATTTAAAGTATCAAAATCCAATTCCCTACAAGCCTCAGGTTAGTTATGCTTAAGTTAATGTAAAGTCTCTCTCTCCCAATGGTTTGTTCTGGCTGCTAGCTTATTAGCAACAATTTTGTATCTACAGACGGAATTTTCTTTAGAAAAAAACAGCATCAATATTTAAAATTTTATAACCATCTCTAATCACTTAGGTATGTACACACATTGATCTTTCAGTGACTTTACCACAAAAGACCTCAGCATCTTACATGGGCCTTATTCCCTGGTTTCAAACACCATAACCTTTTCTTCTGCTCTAATGATTGAAGTAGACCAGAATTTTTGTAATGCAGCTGGCGGGACTGACAGTCTAGACATGTTCGATCTTTTATGGAAATATATACTAACTAGAGAAGGAACCAAACAAAAAATTATTACTGGGCCCCCCAAAAATATGCTTTCAGAGTATTTCTAATACTTTCTGATGTTTTTCTGAGCTATCTTCATCTACTCACAGAAAGATATGTAGTCTAAACAATTCACAATTTATTTTTTTTTTTTTTTTTTTTTTTTTTAAGGTTCTGGCAGAGGTATCATGGCTTATCCACAGGTAACTGGTCTGGTCTTTAATACATATTTTGACCCCTGTTCCTGGACAGAGAAGCAACAGCTATGAAAAAGTGGAAACAGAAAGGATGACAGCAGGAACAAAAGGAAACAAAAACCAAAAAAACATAAAAGAAAAAACCTTTAATCTTACAATTTCTGTGCAAAGACTGAAAACTTAATATTGTCAGAAGTAACTAAAGTTATAAGCACACAATTTAAAGCCTCAGAATGAAACAAAGGGAATGTATTAGGAGGACTGCAAAGAACAGTTTCTGATGGATGTTTAAGTTCATTTCTGGAAAAACAAAGATCCTGGAAAGAAAAGCCTGAGAAGAGATTTTAGGGTGAGGATGCTTAGCAACGGTTACAAGACCAAAGGTAACAATTTAATTGTGGAAATGGGTTCTGTAACTGGAACTGGGTTTATCAACAGACTAACGTATCTGAGAAGAATGCATTGGTTTTCCAAGAGGAGTATCATACTGTAGAATACCACTGTCAGCAGGAGAAACTGTTATCAACTTACTTTTTGTCATCTGACAGGTCAATGTTGGTCCCAAACTTGATTGTTTTAAAAGGTCCTCTTCTCCTCCTCCCAGAGCTGCAAATACAAAAAATATAATAGGTGAATGTGAAAATGGGAACGATGTAAAAAAATACATAAAACCAACTACAGCATTATGACAGTTACATCACACTTACTTATCAGAAGATGTGGATTCATTATCTGAGTGGTCCTTGTGGTGACTCTTCTTCTCATTTTCCTCCTATAAAATGCAATTGTGGAAATGTTTATACACACACACACTTATGTATAAAAAAATAAACATAAAAAGTAAGAATATACATAAAATATATAGGTATAAAATGGTAACATGTTCATAGATGTAAGTGCATTTGTTTCAAGATGCTGCTACAATCTTTAAAATATCTGTATCTAAGATTTTATGTCAATATTACTGTTAAGAAAGTTAAAAAAATAATGTCAAAAGCCATTGCAAAAAACTCTTCATGACTATAAATTCAGTGAAGCTCAGGCCAGCACAACAGAAAATGTCTACACTGTAAACATTTCTGCTAGCGTACATTATGGTTGCCAATGGGTATGTTGGTTTGCTTCATTATGCAGGTGAACTGGAAACCAGTCTTAAGGAATATTGTTAACTTTTTCAGAGTAGAACATTTACCTTCCTTCAAAGTCAAGCAGGTCACCTGATACAAAACTAGGATGAGTAACATTTATAAAATTAATTTTATAAAATCCGTTTTTCATAGCCATATGCTATTTTAGTACAGCAGTAGCTAGGACCATGACTAGTGAAAAAAATCTAACCAATATTAAATGATGTAATTTGATCTTTTTAGCAGAGTGGGCTCAAAACCCCTATTCTAAAGACTTCTTTTTTGGCAAGTATATGGACATAGAAGGAAAAAGAATAAGACAAAAAGGAGGAAAGAACTGCCTGGAGGCTATCCAAAGATCGCTGGCTTTGAATGGGATCGTTGTTAAACCTCAAAGTGCCCTATGTACCTGAGAAAGTCTTATTCATCCTTTGAATGAAGGACAAAGAGATACAAAAAGGAACTTAGTGATGATGGATTTATCAAATACTGCAAGACATGTTAGAAAAGTAGTGTAATAGTTGTTAGAGGAATAAAAAAAAAAGATCACATAGGGCAAGCCAAGAGGATTGAGTCTGTTGAAAGAAACAAAAAAGCTTTCATTTGAACACTGTGAAAAGTCACCTAAGGACAGGTCAAAGCAGTGTTAGGTAAAGGACACATGTCACTTAAAACAATGTCTTTTTGATTTCCAAGGGGAAAATGAAAATCATCATTCTGAAAATTATTGTATATATTACATTTTTACCATCAATTTGTAACAGAGAAAAAAAAAATAAATCAGAAAATCCCACAGTTCAGTTCTTGGTGAAAAACCAAAGCTGAGGCTTTCCTGCTGACAAGCTGGCATGTGATCAGTTATGTACAGTATTGAACATGTACTTCACTGGAACATTATATATATAATGTTCTCCAGCCCCTCTGGAATGATGTACAAGAATACAATGCTGGTGCAACTGTTCAAGGGGCATCAGAAAACTTCAGCTGATATCCTACTTAAATTTATTACCACTGCAGAAAAATCCCATTTATATCCCAAGCTCTTGATGACTTCAGTGCTCTCCACTTCCCAATGATGTTCTCGTTCCTTTTCCTCATCCTGTATCAGTCTCGCTCAAAATACTGTGACTATCTTCCCTTCTCTATTCTTCAACTACCCATTCAATTTCTTAATTTCTATTCCTTTCCTCTAACACATAAAGTTTAAACTTAGAATTTCTCTTTCCTTTCTTACTGAAATCATTGCTGTTTCTGTGTAATGGCAGTGAAAACTGCAATAGTTAATTCCCCATGTTGGTCTTTTCCCTATTTTCTAATTAACAACTGGTCAAGAATATATTTTTGTCTTAGTTTCTCCTTAGCCTAATCTTTTTATAACAGCAGATAACATAAGCCTCTGAGGAGTGTCCATAGCTAATTCCAAGGATGTGCTCACTACTTCAGCAAAAATATTAAAAAGCAATACCAATAAAATAACATTTCAAACACTTCACTCTGTCACATATATCTAACAACTTCTAAGCTAAACAGAAACTGTTATGTTTGGAACCCAACAATAACAAATGTGGAAAGCATCAGCTGCTTTTCTGGAAAAAAAAAAAAGTTACTTTACTATTTTAAACTGCTGTGCTGAAAGACAAGTGTAAACTTCTAATAAGCCACATCCAAATTAATTCAGGATACTATGAAGAACAAAGAAACTTGATTCCAAAGAGTATGTGAAATTAGAAGCAATATAAGTTAAAAAAAAGGGATCTTAACTTCTAAACATTTTAATATGAATTTTGACATTATTATATGAACGCTAAGAAGCTTTTAAAGCATGTAATAGCCAGTTTTACATTAAGAAAACTAAGTTTTACATTAAGCATTTGTGAGGAACACCCTACATACTATTTGACACTCTATTCAAAACAGATTTTGTAAATTTACCTGTGCTCTTCATGCTAATGCAAATGTCTCCTTTTCCTTAACAGCTTCCATTTGTTTTCAATAGCCATTACTAATTAGTTCCAGAGTTAGTATACAGTTTGTAAATTGTATCTTAAATAACAATGGACTTACCCTTAAAGACTCCTGGAATGAGGAGGCTTGGTACTGTGCATACTTAGCAATTGTTGTATGAGATCTACTGCTTTCACAACGCCAGATTTTCTTTGTTCCAGTGGGGTCCCAGTTTTCATCTGCTGGCTGCAGTAGTTGTGTCCTCACTTCTACTATGTGTTCGTTATTTGCTTCTACCAATGTCTTAGTAGAGAAGAGTCCTAGATCTAATAAATAGGAATTAAATTCATAAATTACAGTTAAAATATAATTATAATATAAATATATTATATTATATAAAATATAATTCAAGAGAAGACGATGTAAACACTTAAAGTTATCTGAAGGTTTAAACTAAAGCATATTTTCCCATTCAGCCTTCATAACACAGCCTACCTTTAGGTTAAAAATTAACAATCGTGATTAACACTCAAAAAGCTTTTCTACACATGAACAGTAGAAGCATAGAAAACACTTGGCAGCTACTGTATAGACTATATTCCAAGAAACATTTTACACGACTTGTGTAAACAAATCTGCAAACAATGTTTAAATCTATTACCAATAAAGTATTTTTCAGACTACAGTTTTATGAATGCACTTCCATCACATAATGCATTTCCTACCAGCAATGGTAATTCTTCTATCTATAGAGTTCAAAATATTGTACACAGTCAGATTATAGATCATTAAATCTAAGCACAAAGACAGGTAGCCATAGTTTTCATAGGAAAAGTCTATCCGTAAGCTTCCATATCCACAGCTTAGCTCCCTTCTGTGCTCAACAAAATCTGCTGGATTTTTTTTGGAGATGATCAAGATTAGAAACACTAGCAAACTGAGAAATAACACATTACCCTAATTACTTGGAATACACAAGTGATACAGTATTACAGAAATAAAATACCCACCTTTAAGAACTGAGAGACTTATTTTTAAAAAACACATATATTTTTTTCCAAAGTAAAAAAACTATAGAAAGTAAACCCACCTAATTTAAGCGCTCCAGCAAGGCCACGTATTACAGTAACAGGGTTGTTTGGATTTGTACAAAATTGATGTAAAGGTGGAAAGAAAGCATCTCGTTTATTTTCCAACTGTAAAATTACAATGGAATATTAAATGTCAGATGAATGTAAGACTCTTTATTTGTAAAATAAGAAAGAATAACAAAAAAAGGAGAAACATCAGAAAGACGGCAGGAATGTTCTCCATTTCCCTACACTGTGGGGAATGAACAGCTACATCATACAACCCTTTCTATGTTAAAAGCTAGGTTCACTCCTGAAACTAATTTGTTACTGCAATTTATTTCTTGGCATGAATAATTCCCAGGTTGCTTTGGCTTTTGCAACACAGGTTTCCTGCAGTTTTTTTCTTTATCTGACAGTAGCCTTGTACATTCTCTAAATCTACAGAATTCTCTGAAGAGCAAGATAATATACTAACTTTCTTTACAAGTCAAAAAGCTAATTCTACAGATAATGTATACAAGAAACAGTGTAATTAAAAAGACTACTCTCACAGTACATCTCATGGTAACCAGAAAGGTTGATTGGACTTTCTTATGCCTTTGTGCAGCTATGACCTCAATTTTATGCTGGAGTCTCCCCATCTTCCACCCCCTCCTTTTTTTTTTTTAAATTGTTGTAAGCCTTTTAAAATTCTGAAGATATCTCTTTCAATAAACTAAACACAATACAGAGTTCCCAAATATTGGGATCTATGCTGACACATCTACAGAGTGTGCTGTAACATGGTGACTTACCAGCTTTGTTACGGACTCAACAAAGCTGTGACAGACTTTTAACAAGGTAGATTAATCCATATGCAATGCTTGGATAACAGTTGGAAGCTCTATTGCTCCCAACTTAAACTAGCTCTTGGGTAGACTGCTTGTGTAGTATCACACCAAACTGCCAACCGCTTTTGGTCCCCAAGTTGGGTTGAGCAAAAAAAAACTTGAGGTTTTGACATCAGCTGTATGGACATACTAGAATTTATTCTTCTGTTATAAAGGAAGTGGACATCCTAGAAGTTATTGTTCTATTACTAAGGAAGTTAGCTCAAACTCTTCTAAAGCTATTATGAAACTTTATTTTCAGAACAAAAGTTTTAATGGTTGCTTAAGAAAATACTATGCAACCAAAGCCCGCCTTTTCCTAATGACATTTTCTTCTTAATATCACCTCAACTTTTATTAATTTTTTTCTTTACTATATTTTGAAGCAGATTGTTAAGAGTTTAATTTACTTGCTCATTTATACCCAAACTGTTACTTACAAAGAATGTACATACGTATCTGAAATACTGTACATTGTATCTAATGAACTGTTTTGCTTATTCTGCCAATATTTTGAATATTAATAAAAAAAAATCAACAAAAAATTTTTGAAGCCGTTTTTCCTCTTGTAAATCAAGAATTTCAGTAAACAAGTACTCTAAGACTAAAACTAAGTCTCAAAATTTTCTTTAAGGTTAGCATTTTTCCCACTTATACACTAGTTGGGAGAGCACTGTAATTAGAACTCAGTTGTGAATACTGCATCTGTAAAATAATTACATTATGTAATTCAGATATCCAAACAAGTACAAAAGACAGTCAGCAATGTACTTCTACCATTAGATTTACTTACATAAATACTAGGTGTAGGTGGATTCAGCTTGTCCTTTGGCAAGGGAGGGTACGGTGGAGGCGGTGGTCGTGGAGGTGGGCATTTATCCAATAGAATACTACTGTTAGATAAGCCATTTTTACCCAGATTCCTAAAAGGAAAGAAGAGCTGCCTCTGTCAATACTTGACAAATAAAATAAATATATATTAGTGTCATCTCGTCTGCAAAATAGTGATGTATAAGGAGAAACCATAATTCAAGATGCAAATAAAGCTCATATATTTAATCAAGAATTATCAGTGTATAATTTGATAAAATTCAAAATAATTCCCACATTGCCGGCCAAGTCTGCAGCATCACCACTATTAGTTAAAAATACAGTCATTTTAAATAAAAGCAAGTATGATGCATTTGACAAAATTTAACAAAGAAAGCAGGTTTTAACTAGAAATAGAGAAGAACCTCATTAGGTCGGCACTGCCTGGTGAACGATCAGTTCATAGCAGCTGAGATAATGCAGTCCAGTAATGCTGTGCATAGCACTGTGGCAGAGCACCAAGTCAGAAAATGACGATGCCTCAGTCAAAAAACTGATGAGTCATAAAAAACAACTACAACTACACTAACAATACTAAATTGAACAACCACCTACCCCTCTATGATTTACGCATTTTGAAGCCAGAAGAAGCCACTGCTGCATAATCCACTTGTTTGAGCAACAGAGGAAAGGACCTACCCTGAGCAAGTTGCTGTGTCAACACACAGATGTGTACTTGAGTGACAACCTCGCTTGTTGTATTTGCAGCCTTTCTCTGGAGATTTCCAGATGTGGATAACCCACTGTATGTGTGTTAACTTTTCCTATAATGAGTGACCTTAAAAACCTGCATTCTGAGCCTAGTCTATATTCAATTTCAAGTCACTATCACTAGGAAAGTATTAATTTAATACTACTAAATTAAGATTTATTAATACCTTAAATTTGCTTGTTAAAAATGACTCAACTACTTCAAAATTCTTCAAATTAAATACTATTCAAATCCTTCTTCCAACCTCACTTGATTCACTACCTGTTGTTACCACTTCTCAACACCCCACAAAATGGGGTATTTCTAATGCATAATTTAGTCATGTATCTTCATGAAACTCACCCATTACAAAAAAGTCGTTTTGGTAACAACAGTCTTCAGCAGAAAACACATCTGACATATTAGATGAAACTCTGCACAATAGAGTTTGTCTCTAAAACACAAACTGTGATACTCGCACTGAGAAACATCGTAGAGCTGGATGCTAGCATGTGAGAGCACTGCTCCAAATCAAGCTACCACAAACCATGAGTAAGACAGACTTGGGGCTTGAGATCACATCAGACTGACTGTTATGACAAACACTTTAAGGAAAAAGAGCAAAAAACCCTGTGTGCAAAAATATCTCACCTATCCCAGGCTGCAGCAAAGACAAGCATCTTGAGAAACTAGTGCTCATCACGACAAACAAGTCAGTCATTCAGTTCAGAACTTATGCCAGCTTTCTAACTCATACATTGCTCTCCTCTGTCACAAGATCAGAGCAATACAGACAGAGACATATTTAACAACTGTCTCCAAAGCACACCTGTCAAAATACCAAACACAGCTTATTCCTTGTGCTAGGCGAGTCTAATGCCATAATAGATTGCAACTTCAAAGAAACTGAATGAGCAATGTGGAAGCTTTGATTAGGCATCATCCAACTTGGCAAAAACCTCACTGACCCATGCTTAATGCCTGACGTAGTTCTCGTAAAGCCCCTGCTGTCCCGTCCCCCCCCCCCAACCAAAAAAAAAACCCAACAAAAACCAAG
>VFFE01006067.1:194339-205879 GCA_008921705.1 Burhinus oedicnemus | reverse complement strand
CCATCACCCAAAGAAATTTATCGATCACAGTTGCATGAATCTGCGATTCAGAACATCTATACAAAGTGAAACTATAATGTGAATAGCAGGTATTAGAAATAGCTATAATCTTTGTATTACTGAACCGAAAAATAAAACCAAGAAAAGCAAATGCATAGTATTAAAAAAAATCAAAGAGAACTATGACAAAATTCAGTTTGAACTGATAAACAGTTGTCAGGCAATTTCTGAGGCAAGAAAGATGAGAAAGACTGAACCTGAATATGAAAGGGACATTGCTAAGAACTAGCATGACTTAAGCTACTGTAGTCACAACAAGATCATGACCACAGCGAAAGCTCAATAAAGCCAGGGTACATGGGGTCTTCCGGGAAGGTGGACAATACAGAAAGGAGAATCTCCTATACTCTTAGAATTACAGAGACAGTACAGAAGAAGAGATTAGATGAACAGAGATATCTCATGAACCCAGCACTTGAAGCTGAGACTACCAAATGTACACCACAGTTTCCTATTAAGATAGTAAAACCCTGTGTGCAAATTTCAAAAGAGGAAAGGGGCCAAATGAAAGAAAAGCTGAGATAGGAAAATAGTCATAATTCAAGTGGCACAGGAAACAGATGGGCAGAATATTTAAAGTTGTCTTTAAAAGACCAGTTTCACTCTGTCATCTTTTTTTTTGTCCGTGAATCAGAATAACTTACTACTAATAACAATACAAGAGAGCTATTAAAGAATAACACTGTAATTGACAGTGTGCAAAACTGAGCAACAGAAATTATAAAAAACACCACAGAAGTACTAAAAAAATTTGCTACCAGCACCTGAAATGAAAGACCCTTTTTGACCACAGCAGCCGTGAAGAAAATCTCACACACCTGTGTTTCCAGAGTGTATTTTTTGTGAGAGGATTTCACACTCGCTGAAAGAGGCAACAGTTGCAATGCTTGAGAAAAAAACACCCTGATTTAGGCCCCAAAAAGAAACTGGATGCCCAAACAGTCACCTATAATGCTGTGATGAAGGAAAGAAGAGAAGGACAGGCTTCGTTCATTTAAACTGACTTTCCAGAGGGAACTGGCTTTTCATAGACTGTGCAGGCAGAACACTCTGCATTCCAGCAGAGCAAGAAGAGAAGGCAGGAGTGGCTGTCAGCCTCAGAAAGGTAAGGACAGAGGGGCACACTGATGTGCAGCATTGTCCTGAGTCAAAGCTGCAGCTCTGGGTCCACTGCAATTTGCTCAATGGGTAAAAGCAACAATAACTCACACAACTGCTTTACCCTGAGGTCCAAACTCAAACTGCCATGCTTATGAGTGACACCAACCACTATCGATGAAATAGGTGCCTGGATTTCACATAATTAAGGGATCTCTTGAATAATCAATCACCAGACTCATTAAAACACTCCTTTTTTTCCATTTTACTGCTTTCTAGGATACATTCCCACACCTTCTAAAAACAGTTTACAGCCTTCAGTGTTAGAGAACAGCTTCCCCTTTGGCTGTATAAAAACACACAGAGCTGTGACCCAGTTTGCATCGTAACAGTCACTCTCCTCTGGGTTATATAGCACTCACTCCCCAGTCTGTCTTTTAGCAAATATTAACACAATAATTTAATATTATCTAGGGATTTTTCTTGACAAATGGAGACTGATGGTTTAGCAGAGATGACACCTTCATCTGTCTACCACTCTTCTTCCCTTGAGTTTACTATTTTCACTGCATGGACAACCCAGTAGCTTGTTATGCTGCTGGGACATTCCTGCCCCATGGGAAGATGGACTCCAGCTGCTCTAGTCTTAGAGACTCCCCTGGCGGAGCCCTACATCACTATAAAAAACTACATAAAACAAGACCAAAATCTGATCCCAAGGCAAAGTCACTGAAACATTTACAATTACGTGAAACTTATCAGGTAGTTGCTATACACTTCATAGGCACTGTATTGACATTGCGTCATCCTAGTTGAATAAAAAAAGATATCACGCAAGTTTAAAGCCATTGTTTAGTGTATAAACTCTCAACTACATCAAGAATATTAAAGTTAACATGATAAAATTTACTTTCCAAAAACCAGGAATCATTATCATTAATTACTATCCTTTACATTTATTAAATTAATCACCTCAATAATTTTATTATTTTGCTCAAGCGTAATGTCAGACAGAGAGGATTACATTTATTTCTCAGAAAGCAGTTCCATAGTGGTTTTCAACTCATCTGGAACTTTTTCTGTTTTCCAAGAACTATAAAAAAACCCCTGTATGAATGATAAACAATTCCCTGGCCTGCTCTTTCAGAGCTCATGGATATATGTTATCCAGGCCTCTGATTTAAAAATAACAAAGTTATTGTTTAACCTTCTTGATTATTGCAAAAACAGTGTATTATCGTACATCCCTCAATGTGAACATCATATCTGCCTTCTTCTCAAGCACATAACAAAAATACTTACTGAACACTCTTGCCTCTATTGACTGTTCTAATAGCTCTGTGTAGTCATTAAGCATGAATGTTTTTTGTGTTTCTTCTTTTTCATTCTTGGTTATTAGTTTTCCTCTTCCAAACTTAATTTTGAGTTTTCTAGAACTCGTAGCTTCACTACTTTTAAAAATATTTTCCCTTTTTGTTTTTAATTGGGAGATTGCAACTTCTTGATGATAATGAAAAGTTCCCAAACAACTTCCAGTTATCTACACATTTAGATTTTAGGTACACTTTACAGGCAAAACCAGAATAAGTTACAATGATTTGCACTTAAGCAGTTATTGTTGTTGTGAAGTCAGTCTGTTTAAGTGAGTTATTATTTGAGGATTAGCTGCATGAGAATTAACAAGGTTTTACCACTCAAGAGATTATAGTTATTCTGAAGAACAAAATTAATACCCTCTCTCCCCCAAATAAAAATCACATTTAACATGAATATAAGGAACTGTGGATTTATGTGATACTCTACCTCAAATCTATCAGAATTAATTAATCTACAAACATGAATGAACAAAACATTTTAAAAACGTGCTTGCAGAAGGAATCAGTTGAAGCACTATGATACAGAGTACTTACTTGACCCAGTCCTCATTCAAAACAGAAATACCCAGCCTTCCTTAACAATTAATGGATACAGTTAATTGCTTTCATACTCCAAGTTATTACACAAACGCAGAAAAATGTCCGTCAAGATCCATCATCCTGGGAAGGAGGTGCTTGCCCACACCACCTAACTTGGCCTCTCTGAGGCTCACCTCGCCAAGCTCCTTGTGTAGCCAGTAGAGAGAGATGAGCTCTCAGAGGGGAATATAAAGAAGTCAATTCAAGCTTACATTATGCTTAAATGCAAATTCTGCCAGATACAACCTGTTTATCAAGCAATTCTCTACCCCAGCCTTTCACAACCAGGTACTAGCTGGCAATACTCCCAGAGATCTTTATTTTTAAACCTACAAAAAATCCTACAATAGAATTGTGGATTTTCTCATTATGAAAATGTATTTCTAATAATTTTTGAATTCTGTTCTGGTTTTGACCTCAACAGTATAGGTTGGCGGTGAATTTCATAGGTTAATTATATGTTATGTAAGAAGTAATGTACCTTTTTTCTTAATGACTTTTACATCTTTCCTTCCTATTTCATTTGCTAATCAACTTGTTCTTAAGCTGTAAGACAAAAAGAATCACATTAATGATTTATGTAAGAAAAGCATTGTAACAAGTGGTACCAAACTTTTTCATACACTTGTCTTCCCCTTAAACTATAAATCTTTCCTATGGTTTTTCACTCCCAGATAATTCTGCTTCCCATCTGCAGACTTCTTTATTTGCCTTTTGAAACAAACCAGAATGTCTTACTCTAAGCAGGGTTTAGCTTGTGAAATCACAGTATTTCAAATTTTATTCTTAAAACTTTTGCTATGGTGAAGCTGACTTGCCAGAAGTAATGTGCCTTTAGAGCAACTGAACAATCTTGCCTTCAATCCAAAGCAGTCCTTTGCTTACAGACAAAGAAACCTCCCAATAAAACAAGAATTGCTTTTGTTTGTTTTGTTTTTAAGAACAAAACACAAACTTAATCCAGTGCCTTTCTCCACGAAGTACTTCCCCTCAAATAGGTTGTTTAGGCTCTTTGCCTCTCGACTGCAGAGTTCTCCGACCAGTGATTCACTAATTGACTTCACAAAGCAGGCTTAATTGCCAGGGAGCAGCACGTTCAGAAAGATCAACCCAAGTTTGCTTCTGCCCCAAGGCTTCAACACAGAGCCCACTGAGTAACAAGATGTCTGTCCACTTAAGCCTCTGCATTGCTTTTTCCGCTCCTCCTCATAAAGCTTACTTCCTATGCTTGTGTACACGCTGCCCATTTATCAGACCCTTTTCCAGACTGTTTAGCCCAGACCATCTTCTGTTTGCCGTCCCATACTTTTACCATTTTACAAGGTCCCTTGAGAGGCAGCTGAGCTCTCCTGGTCTCCTGTCACTTTCTTTTCTCAATGGATTGCTCTCTACTCTTCCTCTTTGCACACCAAAAAGAACTATAAAAAGGCATGTTAGCCCCTTTTTATATGCATTACCATCAAACCTACACCTCTCATTTGCCTTCCCCAATTAAGCCAAATTGGCAAAGCTTTCAACTTCAGAAATGCCTTAGAGTTTTCAAATTAGTGTCTCCGTATATCACCATAAAAATGACAACAGCAACTTTCAGCTGATACAAAGTTGCCCAGTTATCCAGCTGGGCTCTTTAGAATTGTTTGAGGACCTCTTGCACAGACTTGTCCAAGTCATTACAGAATCACAGGATGGTAGGGATTGGAAGGGACCTTCGGAGATCATCTAGTCCAACCCCCCTGCCAAAGAAGGTTCACCTAGAGCAGGTTGAACAGTAGCGCATCCAGGCGGGTTTTGAGTATCTCCAGAGAAGGAGAGTCCACAACCTCTCTGGGCAGCCTGTTCCCATGCTCTGTTACCCTCACAGTAAAGAAGTTTTTCCTCATGTTGAGATGGAATTTCCTGTGTTCCACTTTGTGCCCGTGGCCCCTTGTCCTGTCACTGGGCACCACTAAAAGAGTCTGGCCCCATCCTCTTGACACTTGCCCTGTAGATATTTATAAGCATTGATAAGATCCCCTCTGGGTCTTCTCTTCTCCAGGCTAAGTTTTTATCAAACAAAAGTTTTGTTTGGAGCTTTGCCTGTTCTTTCAAGACTGTGAACAAGCTTTAATAAATAATGATTAAAAAAATAACTAAGCTATTTCTTATTTCTTTGATGAGAAACAAAACAAGTCAACTCAGGAACTTCTCTGGACTGCTTAAAGGAAGGACTTGACCTCATGTCGGTTTTAGAAAGGGCAAGTGATGGCCCTCTTAACTGTGACGGATACTGGATTTTTAACATCACTCCTCCAGGATGTTAATTAGATGCACCAGTTGAAACACAGAGCTAGAAATCAGCTGGTTTCACTTTAGAAGAAATAAACAGCTTGAGTGTTAATTCTAGTGATAATGTTTCATTAATTCTCCTTTCAGAAGGACTGCTCACAGGGAAAAGATACTTACATTTCTTACAGTGCTTTTGGTAAGTCTTTGTAAAGAGATTTGATACACAACTAGACAAAGCAGCACACTCTTACTTGGTGGTTTTTTGGGGTTTTTTTTGTTCATTCATTTGTTTTTGTTTTAAAATGACCTCAACAGTGGATTTTCTCTAGGAATCCAAGGAAGGATAATTAATTTAATAGTACGCTCTTTTATCTGTTATTTTGGTCAGAGGCTTAAAGAAATTTAGTTTACTATGTAGACAGTTTACCAAAAATAGTACTTTAGTAGTTGTTTTATAACCACCTTAAAATTTACTGTTGCAATCAGTTTTATTGGTAGAGAAGATGAACCAAATCACACTTGAATTTCCCAGAATCACCTCCTCGATTCTCTTTCATCTGTAAACTCCAACAGCAGTTTCACAAGATGAGCATATTTGTTACTCTACTGTTCTCCAGAACAGCATCTTAATGAGATTTCCATATTTTAGTCAATAGCTCAGCTACTGCATTTCTAAATTCCTTGCAGCTTTTCAATGAACATTGTCTAGCCCTTCAAGGGAAGCTCATTGCAAAAGTATCAATTGCTATGCCAGCACCTCCTGTTTGACCCCTTCTCAGCCTCCTTAAACAACCTCATTTCACCACATGAATAGAATAGGTCTCTGTTAAACATTTCCTCAACATTCTCACCGAGGAAGATGGATATAAAGAAACTTTTCAGCCTCTGCAATGATCCTGCTCTACTTAAGCAAGCACTTTTGTCTTTGGCAAACCGAAACATTTACCAAGTCTGTTCTACAGACCAGACAACCTATTCACATATAACAAAAAAAGAATCAAATGTTATTTGGCATGTGTTTTGCATTTTATGATATAAAGCTTCTCCTTTCACCTAAGGGCTTCACTTGAGCAGCTTTTATTAAGATGACGCTTGTTTACATAAAGCAAAATTACAATCTGCCAGCATTTATTTTTGCCTACTTCAATTTTTACTTTATTGTAATGCACGATTTCTGATCCCCTTTTCTAATTCTTCTCACTTTTACTTTAAAAAACACCAAACTTCATATCTCTGATGTTCCTTTGTTCTTAAGCAACAAGCAAAATCCTAGCAACATTAACAAGCATGTCAGTTTTTGGTGGTTAGTATTACCATGTCGCTTCCTGATAAAACCCCTCCTGTGAGATGAGGACCTTCATTATATTGCAGTTCACTATCCTGTAGTAGGTCAATTATAGTATCACCGTGAATCAACTCTTGTGCATTACTTATTCCCAAACTGCTAATAATTTCAGGTCTTTGGTGCTATAAGCACAAATAAACCTGTAGGGTCTAAAAGATAGAAAAAAATGGCTTCTCTTAGACAAGACTTTTTTTTTTTAAACCTGTAAGCATTTGGAAAAAGATTATTTAACAATTAGACTTCTGAAGAATTTCAATGTCACTTACAAGTAACATAAACACTCTGAAATAAGCATATAGTAAACAGAGTCAAACGCAGACTAACGAGGAGGAAAATAAAAATTATCAAACTAGAGCTCCAGCTATAAAAAAGGCAAGTTACGTCCACCTGTTCCTACCCACCAAAATGTCTTTTTTTCCCTAGAGAATACTATCAGGACAACAGGGCAAGAGACTGTATCAAGTATTGTCAGACATTAAGAAAAATGCGCCAGAAGGTAACAGAATATAATTGTCCACATTAGAGATGAAGTCGGAATACCTTTCTGAACACATCAAATGAAATAAGGGTATGTATGTAACAACTGGTGAATATTAATACAGTTAAGGCCCAAACCAGTGTCGCTCCACTATATAAAAACTAATACTACAGGACAACTCCCCTCTCCCTGTGCATGAAGTTAATTCTCGCAGAGGTCTTTGGGGTTTTGTTTGTTTGGTTGGTTTTTTTAAGGGGGGGAAAACAAAAAAAGAAGAAAAAAATCAAATAATTATTTTCAGCTCTCTATTGTGGATAGCTTTTCTGCAATTTTCACAGCAATCCTAAAGATCAACATTTTTGGTCACAAATTCACTTTTGTACCTCAAGATACCACTTACAGAGACAGCACCCAAATGTAATCAGCACTATGGGAAGTACTTTCCATTTTTTGTTTTTGCATTACCTTACACTGTGTTAAAATAAAAATTAACATGCAGTATTGAAGTTCACAGTATCTGATATATTAGTATATAAACATCTTCTATTCTACTATGTATTAAAGGTTGACTTATTTCGCAAATAAGCAGGGTTTTCAGCAGAATCTTTCAGTATTCTCCCCTCTAGACATTTGTCCCCACGTCAGTCATGCACATAGTATCTATAACAAGGATGTTCTCCCCAGAGCGCTGCTCCTGAGCTGTCACGTGCATGCATGCACAACTTCAAACTCTATACATTTTAAAACGAAGCAAGGGCTAATCAGCTAGTTAGTACATGGCTCGGATAGCCTTGTCCTCAAATTTATGCATGTAAAATGTAAGACATGTAAGGATGGCAAGAAAAAACCCCTACTAATACATTACATAGTGGTTGTATTATAGAGTGTTATTATTTCTATTAGTATGAAAAAAACATGTAGACAGGACCTTTTCCCTAACAGCTAACCAGCCCTAGCACAGGTCAGGAACAGTAATAATGAGCACAACAGAATTTTCACATATGGGAAACTGGCTGGCTGGCTGCCTTTATGCTTTAGCCTTACCCTAAAAATTTTTGCAATTGTTACCTTCTTGGCAGTCCCACAAAATGTCTCAGAATCTCTTGGTATTATTAGAAGACATATGCAGACACTTTCCAGCAAGCATAGTTTGAGCAGGAGAGGTCCTGTCTCTAAATTTTGTGAAAGTAGTCACAGCCCAGACTGAAGCATTTGTTGACCTCCAAGTTGCTAAAAAACCAAATCTCTCCTCCACTTTTCCCACTGCTCATCCTTTATTATCCAGCTTTGAAGTCCTCCGCCTTGCTGACTTAAGGTACAGACAGGCTGAAGAGGGAGCTCTCAATCTCTACTCAATCAGAATGAAAGTAAAAGGCACATCTAACACTTTTTGGGCTGTCTGCAAACTACATGGGGCGAAGTATTAGCTTATCTCCCTTGAAAAATGATTACATGAGCCTGGGAAAAAATAACGACCCTATGAACCCAAGTGAAACGCTGCAGAAAAAGACAAGAGACCCGATCACCACATCAGGAAGTACTTTTTAAAAGGTTAACATTTCATAATTAGGGTCTCTGAATGCTGTTAGAAACTTTTACGTACAATTTAAAGCAGAACTTGGTATCATCCCGGTGAGTAAGTTAGAGAAAGCACGGTGGCAGTACTTGGCCAAGCAAAAAGTACACTTGACACGCATGTCATGGCAAAGATCTACATACAGGTTCTGGCCGTGCTTAAAACTCGGCCCTTCTGCACTAAATTTACAAGTTCAAGTTGAACTCTGTCAATAGACCTTGACAGGCAGCTTTGCTCTGCCTCTCCTTAGACAAGGGGCAGCTAGGAACTCTGTAGCCAGCACTCAGCAGCGCTCAGCCACGCCTGTGACTCGCTGAAAAGCCTGCTGTCAGCCCACGAGCCTGGGCAAGAGCTACAACCCAGCACCTCCACCTCCAGCTCCAAGCACGGGAGGCGCAGCCTTGTACCTGCCTGCCCCAGAGTTTACATGTGCTTAGAAAAGCCCCTGCAGACACTTCTGTGTCACTCACAACAAAGTTTTTTATATTTGTTTTGCTATGACAAAGCCACAGTTTTTAAAGTAGAAAAAAAGACAGAAAAATACCTTTGTACCTCCCTTTACTTTATAAATGAAGTATCACTGGAAATACTACCTCTATCAATAAGCACAAAAGCGAAGACTTGTATTGAAAGCTGGTTTAGGATTATTACAGTAAAAATGCTTAGCCTTTTGCTACTGAACACAAACTGCAGATCTCACCTATGAAGAGCTTGATAAACAGCGTACTAAAACAATCAAAATGCAACATATAGGAATACACTGTTAAGCTGTTAAGCTCTTCATTTTTTTGAATGTAATAGGTGCAGAAACTTCACTTGAAAATGCACATTACAATATAAGACCTAATCTTTGAGACATTATAAAATAAGCTCCCTATAGGTTTTCTCATCTCTTCTCGGAAATTTATCTTTCTAACAGGTACCTACAGACTGCTATACCATGATCAGTATTACTCATCAAATCCCAGTACATTAGAAACTAGTAAGTCTCAATCACAGTAAGACACAGCTTTTTTTACATTTAACTGATTTATGTGGGTGCAGTGAAAGAAGGACATAAACATGCTTTTATCACTTTCATCATCAAAAAAGGTAATGCTCAAAAGCAGCATGTTTGCTACATAATCCCAAATAAAATATTTTGGAGTAAAATATATTGAGATGGTAAAAATTCCAACAAACATTCTGACACCAGAAAAATACAGATAACATTTCAACTAAAACAATTGTAAACACAGTTAAGTACGGAAAATAGCAGTTAGGAGTACAAACCAAAACATTCAATGACCATGTGCTTACGATTAAAGGGATTTCTGTGAACTTTAAAGGTATCTTATGTAACTTTTTCACAAATGGCAACAACTATAAGACATGAATACAGAAATTATAGTGCTCTAAATGGTGATTTCAATTTCTCAGCAAGTTTGGATTTCAAATAAAGTTCTTTTGAGAAAGAAGGCAAATTTCTCCAAAAACTACCTAGAAAATCTAAGGACTTTGAAATAGTCTACACAGGGAAGGCTGAGAGCAGGAACCATGAAGTGTGAATTTGCAAAACTACCATCTGACAGGCTCCCTGTTAGCACATGTAAGCATGAGCTCACCTTGCATTTGAAGAATAATTACTTACTTTTGAAAAGCTTTGTCTAAACTGTGTTTAGTGGAGTTTGCTCCACTTTCAGTGGAATAATCTATCTTTGTTTAATGTGTATTAAGACTGATAACATGGTGCATTAATGCCGGACAGTTACATACAGTAAACATAGAGTTTATAGTTAACTAGCTTTCCCATGTAGATAAAGTTTCAGCATATAATAACACAAAGCTGCCTGTCTCTGAGGAGAGGTGACTGAATGTCTCAAACTTGTCTATGTAACTAACACATCATACTTACGCCTGCCAACACATTCATACTCCATAGGCACTCCAAAGTACCCATATACTCTAAAGCTTCATAAAGGAACCTTTACCCTTTTAAGTAAAGACAAAATTTGAAGTATTGCAACCAGCTTTAATGGAAAATTAAGCAGGCCACTGAAATAACTCTGCCATTGTCATCACATATATTTTAAGTGTCAGCACTTATAACATTGTCCATGAAAAGCTCCTATGATACTTCAAGATGCCTAAGGATTTCACTCTGATGATAAAATTTGTTCAGTGATGACACAGCACAGTGCAATAAGAACACTATATGCAGAGCTCTGCTATTGTGCAGGTTGTCTAAATATAGGGCTTATAAGTGGTGTGAGGGGAGAAAAGTCTCAGAAGGTTGCAGAATAATCACTAAGTCTTAGAAAAAAAATATTATTACTACTGTGGCAAAATACATCTTTCCTTGATGCAGGGGAGTCCATGAAATTATCCTTTTTATTGTTAGAGCCTGTATCTAATGGAAGAGTTGGATTTGAAAGAGACTCTGAAAATGTACTTGCTGGATATAACCATCAGATCCCAGCATTCTTTCTGCTGGAGGTTCTTACCCTCTGACCACTACAACAGTGTCACAACATTTCTTTTTCTTTGTAAAGAGGGAGGAGTTCACCTGCCATTTTTTTGATTTAACAACACTGCGGTAAGAAATAAATAGCTAAGAAGCACATAGAAATGTCAAGGCTTAGAGCCTGGTATTTCTGCTACATTGCTTTTTAGTAAGACAGACCTAGGAACCACCAGAAGTGTTAAGGGAATGCATTTAAGCTGACTACGTGGATATAAAATGAGCCTAATCATTCTAGTGCCAACATGCCTATCAAGATGGGA
>VFFE01006067.1:119339-189339 GCA_008921705.1 Burhinus oedicnemus | reverse complement strand
AAAGGTGAAAGAATCCACTTTTATATTTACTAGTAACTGAGGTTTTATTTTGGAAAGGGCAGCATTCCCAATTTGGAGGCTCCCAACTGTGGTGAAGTTTCCTCCTAGTCTTGTTTTCACTTGACTTTTAGAAGTGTTGCTACAGCTATTATAGGCCAAATTTTTTTGTTAATTACAGACTGTATTATGCATGCCACACCTGTATACATAATTTCTTAATTCCTCTATGTAGCTTAATTACTGATAAATAGTTTTTTAAATCAAAAGTTCATTTGGCACCCGTGGAGAATGTTAGACTCAGAAACTCTGCTGAGACCCTGTTCTCTGAATACACTTCATGCAGAACAAAGATGCAATTGATACAGGAAATGGGACCTCAAGCTTTCCTTGGAACAGTCACCCAGCCTTTTCAAGAACACCATCTCTATGGTAAGCGGTCAACTCCTATTGAAATTTATTACTTGCTCACTTTATGGAAACTAACGCTACAGACATCTAATATGAAGCAGATACCTCCTAGCAAGTGCAAAACTTCTTTTATGCAATACAGAGAAAACAGAAAAGGGAATTCTACCTCAAGCAAGAGGTAGTGAGGCTAACAGGCTCCACGTCCCCCCGCCATGCTTATAAACCATGTATATACAGGAAACTTTTTAAAAAATCATGTTGTCACACTGTTTTAGTTTTGAATAACCATGTTTTGCACAAGATGCTCCAGTATTATCTCAGCCTTTTTTGCAGTCTATGGGCAATTAAGCTTGTATGTATGTCTGTACCACAGCCCACTCTCAATTCTTCAGCATTAAAGTAACATGCAATATTAATTAAACAAGAAATCTATGCAATTTTGATGAAGAAAACAATATTGTATCAAGGTGTATAACCCATTGGGCAAGAGTGAATTAAACTGTTAGGATATCTTCCTATAGAACATCTTGTTACAACCACAAAGTATGTCTTAGAAGACAGACATTTAGGCTGAAATTGAAAAAAAAAAAAAAAAAAAAAAAAAGCTCCATCTTAAAGTTCTAACACATACACAAAACACCCTTCCTTACGTACTTTAATCCCTACGGATTTTTACTGGCATTACAGTATTTTTCTGCAAGTAAATCTGTGGGACTGATTGTTAGATATTAATTTTGAAAGATCATATGGAAACAAAATATGGGTAATAATTACAACATGATAGCAATGTAATGTCAAAAATAACTACGACATTCAGCTTCCCATGAAATATGTGCATTCCTCCTACATGAAAACAGACAAAACATTTCACATTAAAGAAGCAACAAAAAGATGTACAAGTAATCCTTTTTAAAGAAACTTTTCTGCAAAGGTAGGCAGCTGAGCAGTATGTAACTGCCCTCTTTGATTTATGATTATTTCCTTTATCCTGAAAGTAGTTAATTTAATACACAGATTTTTAATAATAAAAAGTAACAGGCAGGCTTAACCTAGTGTATGTTTTATTTGCATCTAGGTCATCAACTTTAGGAAAGAGAAAACGCGTTTACAACTGAGAGACTTCAAATGGTGACTTGCTTTTCAAGCCTCCTTAGCATATTCTATGAGTAAACTGAAACTGTATACCTGAGTGGAGTTAGATAGTTGGTTTTTCCACGGCTCCTCTGCGCTGCTGGTCAGGTTTGTGCGGTTATGAGGTAGAGAGAGTGCGTTTCGCTGCAGGTAAGGCACGTTTCCATTACTTCCACTTTCTGTTATGTGATTATTGCCTATCAAAATAGTGTCTGTACTACCCAGCGTTCTTGCTGTGCTGCAGGGAATGGGGCCTGCTGGAAAGGGTCCATTAGCCATAGGCTGCCCGGGGCAGGCGGGACGGATTCCACGCTGAGCGACATTAGGCACTCTGGTTAGAGCAACCTGCGGCTGCTGACCAGAGACAGAGTTTGTAGGCAGTGATGAATCAGCTGTTGGCCCATTAGGAATTCCAGTAGATCGTACCTGTGCAACTCCTGTTTGTCTCATCTAACGGAAGATAAACAAAGCACAAGAACATTAGCTGCAGAATTTAAGAAGTAAAGATCGTACAAGGTTTGTGCACTTTATTGCACTGGTCAACTCCCATTTTATACTGATTTTAAGATCTTCACTGTTGCTTTTGAGAAATAAGATGACTGTCATGTTCACAAATGCACAGAGTGAATTTTAAGGTAAAGCTATCGGTACGCTTTTCTTCTAGGCCCTTCAGTTTGAGTGCTGGCGTTTTACTGCTAAAGTTGGACACTAAGAGAGGAAGAAGTTAACACTGAGAGGAGGAGAGACATGCCGTAATACGGCTTACTACAACTAAGTGTTTTTCAAGTAAGACTGATTTTAGATATGTCGACTCACTTTAGTTTGAAAGTGTGGCTTGAAATCTTTTACGTTATCTGGTAGTCCTATAATAAAAGACAGCTAAACCCATTACATTTCAACCAGTAAACCACAATTATAATTTATACAAAAAACCTGACTTAATGAAACGTAGTAAAGGACATGAGACCTCTGCACAATAGAAGTTCTTCAGAATTCAAGAAACACAACAGCCACCATTACTAACAAAAGTTTTGTAGACGAGAAAAATATTTTTGTTCTCACCTGCTGGTGTTGCTGCATCAAGACAAACTGACTCTCCAGCTGTTCCAGCATAAGTTTCTGTGCTGGATTTAGATTATTTCGGTTTGCACGCAGCTGTTCCAAGTGCTGAAAAAACAGCAGTACAGTTCAGAAACTTTAAAATTGCATGTGCTTTTTAATAACTTTCTTGCATACAATACTAAAAATTATCCATGAAGACAAGACTTTTAAAACTGAAAACTTGATTTGAGATTTCTGTTGCAGACTCAAACATCTTTCCATACACAGCCATGTAACCAAACCTTATTACTAGTTACTAAAACCAAAGAGACTTTCTGCATTATTTGAGTGTATAAATATTATCACCGTGCCAAAATTAAGTGTACTGCTACCATAAAAGAAAACTACATTAAAGTATGAGTATATAAAATTCTTATTATCATTATGTATGTTTCAACACTATTTTGTACTGTGCTATTCTTTTATTAATACTGTTCAGCACGAAGTAAATTCAACCTATAGTCACACATGAAAACTTCTCTATAAAATATAAAAAAAAAAATAAAAATCAAACCCAGAAAATCATACAACTTAATTACAGAGAGCAGTATCTTAAGTTATGACACTGAACTCCTTTGCAACTGATAAATTTAAGCATTTATTACTAAAAAAATCTGATCTTTGTATCCGTTTTAAACTACTCAGCACACACCATCATTCTACCAGTAAGCCTGCTGCTGTTAAGTGGCATGACATAAATGCTGAAACTGTGGAACGCAAAAGCACTATCTGAGAAGGAAGGAACAAAAGTTGTGGTAAGCAAAAGGTGACATATAGACATTTTTCTTGATTGTTTTTAAATAATAAGCTATTTCACATCATTGTAAATCCTTTCAAAAAACAAACAGACCCAAAAACCAAACCCAAACAAAAACCAACAACCAACCAAACCAAGCCCCACCAAAACCAAACACAAATTGGGTTTCTTTTAGTTCCTTTCAGGTCTGCATGTATTATTTTTCTACATCCTTCTCCTCTCCTTTGCTTCAATTATGCTGTACTAGTAATACATAAATAGAACTGTAGTATGAGTACGAAATAAAGTGTAGTTCATTCTGCTTTGAACAATTGTGTTTGCTATCAACTGAAAAAAATAAAATCCAACTTTGTCTAAAAAAGCAGTTAAAGATGGTTCATGCCAAACTCCCTGGATTAACAGCAGCTGCTATCTTGAAGTCCCTCTGTAGGGGACTGCAATGAATAAGACTAATCTATGTATCTATCTATCTATCTATCTATCTATCTCCATGTATGTGTGGTTGTGAGAGGAAAACAGGGTCTCCATGGGAGTGCATGCACCAGGTACACAGAAGCCAAATCCCATGCTCTTCAGTTGTTACTTTGCTTTTTAAAAAATGTCTAAATAGGGTAACAGGAATCAGAAAGACCGACCTAGCATCAGCAGAGGCACTTCTACATTTCTCTACAGTGGTATGGGTGCAGAGGCTTGGCAGGCAGCACGGTTCTTGCTGCCCACCAATTCTGTGAAACCAGCACCCATCCCTCCTCCACTGGCACATTGCAGCCCTGGCGGCTACTGTGCAGCCGTAGCCCTTCCCATTCTGCTTTGTTAGCTGAGCTCCTTGGTGTGTGTTATTGTCCTGGTTTGAGGTAGAACAGAATCAATTTTCTTTTCAGTAATTTTACCATATCCATGCAGTCTCTGAGCTGCCACTCTTAAAAGGCTGACTTAGAAGATGTAATAAAGGCTTTATTCACTCTCATCTTGCATCATATCTTTTTGGCTTTCCTATTCATGTATGCTGCAACCTTGTCGAGCTATTGCCAGCAAATCCAGTATACTGTACTTAGATAGAGAAGCCTACTTAGATACTGCTTAGAGGATGAAGTTGGATCTGGAAAAAGGTGAAACTAAAAAGGGGGAAAAGTAGTAGGATATAAAATAAGCAGAGAAAAATAATTAGAATGCAAGAAGAGAGAAATACAGAAGAGTGATTAGGGAGGACAAAAGGGGTGGGGAGGTGGGGGGGAGAGGGAGGGAAAAATTATGCAGTATAAAAAAGTCAATACTGTTCAGATAGAGAAACAGCTGAAGAACTGTATTGGAGTTGAGGGGAACACTGCTCAGTCAATCAGAATGCCTTCTGTCTCTGCAGTGTGTTCCCTTCTACTTTTCTTTGCATCCAAAGCAGTATCTGTGATACATGGCTAAGAGTCTCCAGCTATGCCTGATTTTCAAAATAAGGAATTCCAGCTGAAGCTCACTGCAAGCCCTAATGAGCTGAAGAGATAACAAAACATCGTAACAAAAAAGACCTGAAACAAGATTTCAAAAATAAAATCTAGCATTTCATATAAATGTATTAGCTGACATAAAATATAGAAAAGCAGTACCAGATTTCATTCGAGTATTTGCATTTTGTAGAATGTGCACATTAATGCAATTTGATACAAGAAGCTACCTCAGAGGAAAAAGAGGATATTACAATAATTCTCTAACTCCTTCAGTATCCTCCACATCACAGCAAGTAGCAAAATTCACTTGGCACACAAGTGTGTCAATTTGCATATCTATCTTTAAAATATGATAAGGAAAGAGAATTACTGTATGTTCTTACTTTATAAATTAGAGAATTCATACAATATAAGTGTTCAGTTTCTGCTAGAGACCATTTATTTTACTACAGAACTAATCTCACATGGAGAAGCCATAAATACTAGCACAACTTGAATTACACTGTGGGAATTTTTGGGAATTATTTCACATTGAATTTCAGAAATGCAAAACCAAAAAACGATCCAGATTTATTTTCTTAAAAGAAAGAAAGAAAGAAACAAAAAATATACAAAGCTTCTGAAGATCTTCAACATACCTACCTGTAATTTCTGTGGTGTCAAGCACCAAGAATGAATTTGCTGCTGTACAGGAGGATGTGACACTGTATGGCCACTGCTCCAAACATCTGAAGTATTCTGAGAGAAAACATTACATTAAAATGCATGACTATCAAAGGGTCAACATAATTTCTTTTACTATCTAGATTTTACCTTACTTATCAAAGAACTAGTCATTGTTTCAAGAATAACGATATAAACAAATAACATTCTAAAACATCCCAAGTCACATTCTACCATTCCCATACAGTATCAGAGTAGTCAGAGGAAAAAGTTAAATGATATCTAATATCATAACAAGAAACAATCAAATCAAATTATGCAATTAACTTAAATGTACACTACTTTTAAAACTGAATACTTTATCTACTGTAACACTATTACATGATGATGAAACACTTGAATTCTAAATATAAGCAAAGGCAATAGACAGGATGACATGATCATCTCCCTCTCTATCTACCATCAGACTATGATTGTACTTTTTCACTTATACAACTATGATTGTAGTATAGTGCCACCAATCTGCATTGCCCTTATGCACTTCCTGTCTGAACTGTAACCTGATTAAACACATCACTGAAAAATGTTTTTTTAAAATTCCTAAAAACATTCCCCACCTTGATGCCAAAGGATTAAAATTTACAGCACAAATTCTGTGCATGCTGCATCATTTTAATGCGTATCTCCATATAATTTTGGTAGGGGGCTCTTTAGTTCATCAGAATATATACCTTTGTTGGACTAGATGTTCTTTTCCTCTTGGCAGGACTGGTCAGGTCATCTACTTGGCTAGAAGGAATCATGTGTAGTGGCAAGGATTGCTGTGAAATTGGTGTTTGAGTGAGGCCTAGTACAGGTTCAGTATTTGGATGATGAGGTTTACAAGCCTAAGAATCACAGAAGGAAGACAAAAATATGGTTCTATATATTCTTAATTCTTTCCTTTAAACTATATATTTTAACAGCCCACATATATTAAAAGGGCTGAGTAGATATTCTGAAGCTGATCTCAGTAACTGAAAAATCAGTTTCCATATGGTCATCAATGGAGGAATGTGTACCTTTCACGGGATTATTAAACCACTGCAGCATTTCTATTTAAGATGAAATCTTTTAAAATCATGAAAATCCACAAAGGTTCTAAATTGGTACCCCCATATTTCTCCCATATTATAGGGAGCTTCTTGATCTAATATCCCTTTGCAAATAAATCAAAGGCTTTTTATTAATAAAAGCCAGTCCTGTGCTCAATAAAATAAGCTTGACCACTACCGATTTAAAGAACCCTTAAAGCTGGGCACCTGCAGAACATAACCCAACTTCTCACCTGCTGTGCTGTGTTCATGGCACCCTGCCTGGAGGTAAGCTCTGCGGGGATTGGTAGGCTCCATGCCTCCTCAATACTAGGAAGTAATTTAGTTTTATTCTGTAGACTACCTTGTGGAAGGTTACACAACTGAGCCTAGGAAAAATTATGTAAAAAGCAAATTTAACACAAGCCTACTTTAGTAAGAGCAAGTCCATGAAATCTTCCTAAATGCTGTAGCTAATTATGTCTTAAAGAGAGGATAGATTTAAAATTTGGGGTTTTAGAAAGGTGCTAAGTATAAAGAGGGTAACCAGAATATAAACCTTTGTGAGAATCAGAACAAAGATGAGCTCTGGATTCAGAGGTCTCATAATTCCTTTTTTCTGAAATTGCAAACAAGAGTGAAAGATAGCATGTGTGTATTCTCTCTCTATGTTATGAGAACTTAAAAATGTAGACAATACAAAGAAAAAAAGCAAAGTGATGTAAAACAGTATGCTTTGATTAAATGTGCAAAATAGGGTTTATAAGGAATTAAGTTCCACTTAAAATGAAGAAATAAAATATTACAGGCTATGATATGCTTACAATACACATGAAAACAGGTTATACACACCACAAACAATTGCAAGTTAAACTTGTGTGTTACTTCTCCCCTCCCCTCTGCTGTGTATTTGGAAGAGTATTTCCCGCTTCTTAAAACATTAGTTTTACCTGTAAATACTTTATCCGTGCTGCAAGTGCAGAGGTATTACTACAATTTTTGCTCCTAGTTGCATTTAAGTAGCATTTAATGGCATCCTGAGGCTGGTTGCAGGACTCATAGAGTGTGCCTAGGTCCATCCAGGCTGCAGCATGGCCATGGTCCAATTGTACAGCACAGATATAGGCCTGTAAAGCATCCATAGGCTGATTTTGCTGTTGATACAGCACACTGAATAGAAAGATTAGTGAAGTTGAGAATTAATAACAAAGTCAAAATACAAACAAGTCAAATATACATCCCTCCAAAACCCTTAATAAACCTTGCCATTATATAAACCACAGTAATAAGCATATACAACAAATAAAATCTTAACATGCAAAGCTCATATACATAGCGTATTCAGTATTTTAAATATTGAGAAAGCAAATATAAATTTGTTATTTTAACTTCAAATCAGACAAGTCTGATGACACAAAGGTATAAACAGAAAAGCTTTACGGTCCCCTTGAGAGCATCAAAAAGCTGGTATTCTTTATTTACATATATTAGCATTGAATTATATCACTGTATTATCCTGTATCATTCTTACCCTATAGAACACCATGTATCTGCACTTGCTTCTGATTTATCAATAGATTGCCTATAAGATATAAAGGCATCCTGAACTTTCCCAATACTTGAATAGCACCTGGGAGAAGAGAAAAAGAACTTCGGTAATATTTATAGAAGGTAATAATTGAGGATGGCTTACCAAAACTGTTCTGATAAATGTTAAGTCATGCAAAGACATACTCATCTAGATGAATCCAAAACATTTGCTGTTTCTGAACATCAGGCATAAGTGGACTCAAACGTATTAATCAACATGTATTACTAATTATTTATTTGAAAAGTACACCAAAACTGCTTAAACCCTAGCTTACTGCATTTGTAAGGAGAAGAGTCATACCATATTTTAAAGACTTACATTTCTTTCATTTTTGATAACTTATCAGTCAATAAGTACAATATTTATCTACAGATAGCATTATAAGAAAAAATTAAGTTACCTATTTCATCAAATAAATGGTTATGAAACTTCATGTTCTACAAGAAGTGTTTCAGAATTAAGAGATACTGACCAACTCAATTGGGATGCTTCTTGATTGCCTAGGAAGCTTTTTATGTGCATTTCTCACATCTCAATAGATTTCAAGTAATGAAGAACAAACCAGTTTGTTTTATTGAAGATATAGAGCATGAAATTTTGTAAAAGATATTGCTGTTCTGAATTTTTTCATAATTTGTTACTTGAATATTTTTCACATACAAATTCAAACATATTCTGGCATTATAAGCAGAAATATCAGAACTCTAAAGAGAACTACAATTATACCACAGGGAATAATACCTACCTTTTTAAAATTACAAGCTTCAAATAAATACAGTATTAAAAATATATAAACTTTTACTAGCTTAATCTACAATAGCTCTGCTTCTTATATGTTTGTAGTAAGTTTCCCTGTTGGAAAAAGAACTGACAACTTTCAAAACACATAAACAACAACAGAAAATTCACTCTAGTAAAAAATAAAAACCAAGCAGAACAGTACAGGCAAAGGTTTGTCAAACAGACTACACTCTTTCACGTATTCTTGAGGCACACTATGAAAGGAATACAATAAAATCTAGCAGTACTTTGCCTAAAAACATCCATTATGTCTGAATACAACATTTCAGAAGATCATTTTAATCACAATCTAACCCAATTTCCAATAGACATGTTTCAATCTGTCTGCTTATCAGATACATGAAGATTCTGATTAGGATAACACTAACATTAAGCACCCAATAAAACTTAAAACAGGGTGACGGATTTTTTTCAGTGGAGGAGGAGGGTGGTGGTGGTATATTTTTGAAAGGCAGCTTTAAACCAACTTGCTATCCAGTTTGGACAACCAGCAGAGGAAGAAATTAACACACAGGAATACATGACGAAGGAAGAAGAGGAAGAACGAATGCACAACTCCGTAACCCTTTTCCCTTCCTCTTCCCCTGCCAGCATATAAAATCATAGAATTGTCTAGGTTGGAAGGGACCTTTAAGATCACCGAGTCTAACCATTAACCTAACACTGCCAAACCACCACTAAACCATGTCCATAAGCACCACATCTGCCCATCTTTTAAATACCTCCAGGGATGGCAATTCCACCACTTCCCTGGGCAGCCTGTTCCAACGCTTGATAACCCTTTCGGTGACAAAACTTTTCCTAATATCCAATCTAAAACTCCCCTGGCGCAACTTGAGGCCATTTCCTCTCACCCTATTGCTTGTTACTTGGGAGAAGAGACTGATCCCCCACCTCACTACAACCTCCTTTCAAGTAGTTGTAGAAAATGATAAGGTCTCCCCTCGGCCTCCTTTTCTCCAGGCTAAACAACCCCAGTTCCCTCGGCTGCTTGTCGTAAAACTTGAGCTCTAGAATGGACTGGAGGAATGGGGCACAGAAACATTGTTGCTGTAGTCCTCCCTGTAGAGTGTAAGAGATGCTTCCACTAGATTTTTCCCCCCCATTTCCTGTGTTTCTCCCTTGTTTGTATGGCCCTAGGTTTCACTCTAACCACATAAAGCTGTGGCACAGTAGGAGCAGGAGAACGGCAGCTGTGCACACATATTTCACGAAGCCCTGTCTCTGTCCTGCTGCTGTATAAGAACTCAACTAGCTCAAGGCACATGCAACGGGACTACTAAATTAGAACCAGGATTTTAGCCCAGTGGATGATAAGATGAGCCAGATGACCCCTGGTTCATTTTCCCTTTTAGCTCCACAGATGCTCTAGCCCTCTGCCCTTCACATTCAGTGCTGGTGTTCCTCCCTTAGCCTGCAGACAGCTAGTTGAAGAGCCCTGTCTTACAGGAACAGCTGGAGAAATATAATTAGGATGACAAAACCAAAAGTAGATTCCAGTTGTATGTGACTAGAACCTCCAAGAACTCAGCTGGAAGATACTGAGGTTAGGATATTAATTTTATTTTTGCATAATGCCTTTTTAATATATTTCTCAACAGAACCAACCTGTTCACTTATGGACTTGAACTGCCCTCAAAGCTTCCTCCAAAAGCTGATTATTTCAAGAGCTACTGCTGGTTTGTGTAAAGTATTCTATTTTCTTAAAAAGGAGACCAAGAAAAGTCATCAAATTTACATAATTTACATCTTGGAATAAGTTAGTTTTCAAGTAACCCATACTGTCTGATAGTATAGAATTAATACAACACTTAAACAGGTATTAGAATGGATCAATCTGAGCTATCTTGGCCTAATATTTAGTTGCAATACATGCTGTTCATAAACGGATATACACCTGGGAAAATATTTGTATTGTAGTGCAAAGTTTGACTGAAATTAGAAGGGAGACTCTGAGAAAATAAAAGTGATAAAAGAATTGTGAAAAAGTTATGAAGAAAAGTAACAACATTTACAGAGAATTTACCAAAAAAAAAGGAAGAAAGAAAAAAAAGAGGTAATAGAAGATGTGGTAGGAGGAGGAGGAACAGCTAAAATCGAGCAGGGCAGACTCAGATTACTGTAAATGTGTAGACTGAATAATAACTACAAAAAAAAGCAGGACCACCTGGGTAACATAGTTCATTTCAACTTCTAATCTATATTCATCCCAAGTATGTTAGCACCTTGTCTTTTTATACACTTTCCAGAAAACTAGACTTTAGTAGATACATACATCCTTTCCCTTCATTTTTCCTCTGAAATTATTAAGAAGAAAAACATCAGATACTCACAATAATGAGTATCCTTAATAAATTTACAAATATAGTTACAGTGTCTATAAAGTCATGTCTCACCTTCCAAGGAAATACCAGGATTGACCAGAATTTGGATCTGCTTCTAGAGATTTCTGGAGATACTGTATAGCATAGCTTTCCTTGGTTGCCTTGTCTCCAAGCTGATCGACGGTGTGATGCATCCAGCCTACAAGAAGAACCCATAAATGGCAGAAGTGAAATTCCCCAAGACAGTTTAACACATCGGCACAGCAGGCTATTCATAGCATTAGTTCCTCTTTAAAAATAGCAATATCAAACAATAAGATCACTTACATATAATTTTATTAATTAAACTTAAAAATTTTAAAGTTCTATACTAAAATTACAGGACAAAAGGATGCTAAGTCAAAATTACTTTCAGGTACTTTTAAGCGTTTTTTTTTCTTTGAATAATTTTTTGTGAGGTTAGTAGCACAATTATGAGCTGCTCAATCTTCCACCATAAAAAGTTAATCTGAAAATGTTAACTCCTCTGAACACAGACATCCTCCCTGTCATTGTGACAAATGCCACCATTCTGCTTGTATACACATCAATTATCTGTATATTACGTTCAGTTTAGTCCTTTTTTTCTAAATCCTTGTATTTATCCCCTACCTACATTTGGACAATTCCCCAACAAAGCATCAGTAAGAATTTTTGTATCTTCACTTGAATTTTTCTTACATTGTCATTTTATCTTCATTGCTACAACATCCTTTCCATTCACCTTGACAAATGCAATCACCTCTCATCTACATAATAAATTCTGCTGAAAAGATTTTATTTCCTTATCTAACCAAATATCATATTCTTTCAAATGCCTTTTTTTCCTTTCCTTACATTACACAAATTATTCATTCCCTCTTTAAAGGCCTCCTACAAATCCATGCTCCCATATCATCTTTTACATGCTATTAAAACACCTCTCTGCTCTAGCATTGATGCAAGGGTTGGTTACCGTTTCAAATAAAGCACCTTCATCATCTTCTCAAGCTGCTCCTCACCTGCCTCTATGCTTAGATGGAGTTCCTTTAAGCAGCCACAAAATCATCTCACTGCCATCAAGCACATCAAGCACAAGGAAACCCTTTGTAGCAGGCAGCTGGCTTGCTGAAATCACTACATACCACACTGGTCAGTAATGTCTTGCTGTTTGTTTAATCTCCGTGTATTTGTCTTAACAATCCACTCCTTTTCAGCCAACATTTGTAAAACATAAGACGTGACAACAAATTGTCCCTATGTTTTTATAGTGTCCCACCCATAAACGGTCCCTTGTGGAACACTATGGTACCAATTTCATAACATATCCAGACTGAAAGTTAACATGTATCTTCAGGAGATCTTTACTGAGATTCACTGATAAAAAGAAATAACCTACTTCCAGGAGACAGAAATGACAACTAGCAATTGCTATCTAGTTTCACTGCTGAAACAAGCGTTGCTTCCTGATTTTATCTTTCTGTGCAGAGAGGTAAAAAAGATACAAACCAAGAGAGAGGGTGAGGGAGAACAAACAAGAGTTTTCTACTAGAATAGCACAGGTAAAGGAAACTGGACCTCTCTTCTCCTTATGCATAAAATAAAGAACATACAGAAAGAAGGTGACAAAAAAACCCTGGTAGGCTGTGCAGTTTCCCATTTAGAAGACCTAACTCAAATTCTCAACTAGCGTATTGACTACTCTTCCACTCTTAGGACATTTTTAGCACCTCATGATGTCTCATCCAACTACGTGTTCACCACCTAGGAATGCCCCTAGCCGAAAATCATTGGGATAGTGCTTTGGGAACCGCTAAGATGCTTATGTTGTTCTTAGACTCTTCCTTATGCAACTGCTGAGTACAACTGGAGAAAGAATACCAAGACAGATTTGATCTTCAGTCTTGTTAATTTAATGTAATTTTACGCAAAGCAGTGAAAAGAATTGTTGTCTGGAAAGCAAATGAAATGGCACAAAAGAAGAAACAAACTGCTCTTATCCAACTGTACAGATCTTACTGTTACGTCTATGTGAACTAGTCAGCATGCATCAGCTCAAATGGATATGTATTTATCTGAGAATCACAGGGTTCTCCTCCACAGTGACCTCCTTTGGAAACTAGCAACAAGAGCAAAGGTTTTAATAATTGTCTCACAAGACATCTGAACTTGCCTAAATTTCAACTCTGCTCAATAAACATTAACTAGCTAAGGAAAATAAACAAAGAGTATTTTCATGCCAAAACAATTTTTTTGTTGGAGATTTAAAAAAAGAGTTCAATATAGAAATACAAATATATTTTGATTGGGTTTTGCCAGTAGCATTCTGGCAGATGGCTAGTATTTTCTATTTTTTTTTCTAAGCAGCAGTGCAGTGCACCACCCGGACTTAGGCCTCCTGAGGATGTGTTTTTATTACCAGCTGCTAGAGACTAAATATGCAATAAACACCATACTCTGATAAATACCACTGTTAACAGCGAAGAGCAAAAGAAATGGTATTATTCCTTGAATGTTCTGGTTAAGACCACTCTGTCCTTTTCTCCACGTAGAAGCTACCCATACTACAACACTAGGTGACCTATGCTGATTGAATAAAGGGAGTTAATCCAGTTTTTAGACAGCAGACAATTCTCAAAGTCATTGCTCTTATTGCCGGCACAGAGACCTGTGGTAGGATTTTATGAATACAACCACATGCCTTTGCTTCTATTGTGGCAACATACATCAAACAGAGTTGAAAAAGTATTGGTCAGCTATTTTGGGAAGGCTGTATTCTATTGATCATATGTATAGCCTTTCTGGATGAAACTGCTGACAACTTATACTAAGTGGGATAATACCAAGTTAAAAAAACATTCAAAGAGGATATTGAAATATAAGCAACACTGTCGTGTGACAGCAAAAAGATCAGCACCCAGAGTCCTGCAGTGAACTCCTCCAGCAGTTTCATTTGTGATTTCACACAGAAGAATCAAAACCTAAACAAATTAGCCCACTCCAAATCCATACACAACCCTGCACTACAAGAAAAGACAGCATTGTGGCCATAACTTAGAGTCAGTTACTAATTTGAGTTAAATTACCACTATGTGAAGGGGGGGGGGAGGGGAAGGGCATAAAGCAGGCTAAATTAATATTTAGAATAATAAATTAGATGAAGAACATGGAGAAAATGAATGAAGATGTTTTGCATTGGATTGAACAATTTTAACAAAATATTCTGGAAATAATTTTATAAGGCATATAGGGCAAAAGTAGTTTATTCTACACACTCATCAGAAATTTTGGTCTAAAAATGATTTATCAGCTTTCTATAAATATGGAAGATGAATTTTTTTTTTAAATAATATTTTTTCTCTTTTTGTTTCTTTTATGAAATCTGACAACAAACTTTTTAGTCACAGAAATAGGTTCTCATTACATACTATAATTAAAGAGAAAGAAAAGATAAATTTTTCATTTGCCATGTTCTTCTATTTGGTTTACTGCATTTAGCCTAACTATTCAAGGGATGTTCTCGGAGGCAGAACAGAGAATACAGAATTCTAACTGCTGCACTCCTTTTCTGAAAGATGCCCCCCCTCATTGCCCAAAACCTGTAATGCACATACTGTAGCAAGTCTAAGAGCTTTTTATTTTCTAAGTTTTTAATTAAGATCTTTTCCTCCTCTCTTATTTACTTAATTATCTACTGTTACGCACTCTATTTTGGGTGAAAATCTCACATAACATACTCAGTGTCTAAGACTCACTTTGGAAATGGAGGCCTTAAAAAACACTGCTGAAGGCGGAGATGGAAAAAAGAAACACACAGGAAAATAAAAGTTAATTTTACATACCTAACTGCTGTAAGACAGTTGCTTTTACTTGTGCAGGAAGGTTTTCGATCTGCAAAAGTTGTTCATAAGCTTCCTTTGCAGAGTGATACTTTCTCTGCAAAAGGAAAAAAGTAAATGGATTAATCATAAAGCTTACAACAGATCACCAATAGCAACGATTTCACAGCACTGACAGCACACAAACACATTGACAAAAAATTCTAGAACTTTTTTTTTTTTTTGCATACAGTGCATATGAAAGCTTTAACGAGTGATGTATATATATGGTAAGAGAATAACTTTCATAAATATAGTATTTAATATAAATTACTTAAAAGTAATTGAGGGAAATTTGAAAATTATTGAATTTGGTCAACTCCTCATACATGCATTATGCTTCTTACACTAAAATGAATATACTGCTTTTAAGGGAAAAGCTTGAATGTGAGTCTACATTTGAAAAAACCCTACACAAATTCCTCCCAGGAAACTCCTAACAGAAATGAAGAACATTGGTAATTGGTGGCTGGTATAATTTTGCTTCTCTCCTTCCTTGAGTATATTTGAACTGCCTTTTCAACATATTTGCTGTCCTGGTAAGTGTCCCACCATATGTAAAATTAAAATATATCCATGGATTATGCCTAGAGAATGAAGGTATGCCATCTTATTATTTGCTATATACTTTCAGTGTGCTTAAAGCATGGAAACATTCAAGTCTTAACTCCCTATATGAACAGGTCTTGATATAGAAAAACCTATTTCCAGGTTAGGATGGTGGTCTTTACTGAATTCTCAATAGATGAATTTTTTTTGTAATAATGTCAGCATTTATCTTCACATTATCCTAACAATTGTTTAACAGTGAATGTATTTTAAATGCTTAATTCTTCTGTTCCTCCTGTCCCACAAAAGTCTAGAAGATATAAATGCTGAGAGTCTGTTATCAAGAGTACTTTTTTTTTTCCTTCTAAAAACGTTATACAATATTTTAAGAAAAACATGCTTTCAGATAATTCAAAATTAGGCTTCGTTCTGGCAAACAGATGAGAAGCATACCAAAACTAAATGGGGCCACCTAAATGCAAATGATCGTGACTTAGTTAAATTTGTTTTATGCAAAGACTACACAGTACTGACTACTGGCGTTTTAAAAGGGAAAACTGGAAAGATGACTCTAAACAATATAAATACCTATTAGAAGTTAAAAATGTTACTAGGTTCTTGAGATCTCACAATCACAAAAGACAACTCTGTTGATTTTAAAACCTTATTCTAGTCAGGAAGAAAAATTAAAGCAGCAATTACATACTTTCAAATGGAACAAGGGGAAGTTGGTAGAAAAGATTTTTAATTGGTGTTCATGAAATGCAGACAACTGGTAAGAAAACAAATAATATAAATAAATAAAATATCCATGTCCAGCAAAATAAAAACAATCAGGAAAAAATTTTAAAGCTAGCATTGGGAACAAAACTCGTAGTTTATGACTATGAAGGATAAGCAAATGAACAGAAGTTCACTGTATAGCATGAAAGCAGAGGCAGCAATCCGGATGTCAAATAGGGAAATACTAGTGCCTAATATTCGCACTTTGAAAAAGATGGTTACATGCTTGGGAGGATTCAGAAAGTCCTATTAAAATAGGGCATGTTTTCCAGATATAGAACATTTTTTACTTTTGTTATTTATTGTATTATTTACTCTTTAGAAATCTGTCTACATGTATGCTTTAAAATATTAGAGAAAATTGTCATAATGTTTACATTTGTTTTATTTAAATATGTTAGTTCCAAAGATCCAAAGTCCTAGGTGTTTGGCTGCATCATGAATGGTCTTAAAATGGGAAGGGGGAGGGGAACGTAACCCAACATCTTTCTTTAGACACTGTATAAGCTACAATCCTAGAGGGACTCACACTGCCACAGATGGAATAATAGAAACTAGCATTTAACACCATGAAAAAACACTGCTAACACTTATCAGCACTGGTCTATTCTCTTGTTCAGAGGCTGGCAACCCACCATTTAAACCCCAATACTGTGAAAGTAAATTATTAAGGAATGAATGAACTTTTTCATTAACTGTAAGACAGTAGATAATTTTCAAATGTACAGAGGGATTCAGAAAACGGTAGCACTATGTCCTTTAAAAGAAACCAAGCAACCAGCCTGCCTCCAAAAACATCTCTTTTTTGTGTCAGAGGTAATATCCAGAACGAAGTCAAGACACTTTGTGGTTCCAAATTTCTCAAATTCCAGAAAAGAATATACTCCTCCCATCCAGAACTGTGAGACAAACCAAGGCTAATAGCAGAACACACTGAAACTTTTTTGCTCTGACTTGCATTAAAATTAAGTTCCCATTGCCTACAGTTGTCAGTCAGAAAGCATAGCTTAAGTATGCGGAACTTTGGTCACCCAATTATATAAGGCACTTGGCATGGTGACCTAAGGTGTTCAACTTTCTATTTTATGCTAGCAGATCAAAAGAACTAAGGTGTTGAGGATGCTTTGTTATATAAACGTGTCAGATGTGCTCCAGTGCTCAGAATGAAATCTGGATGGTGGCCAGTTAAGAACTGTAGCAGTCCATGAAGTTTTTTAATGGCGCTTTGGGACAGGGGATTTCTGTCTTATCATACAGTTTTGCACCACAAGCATTCAAGAGAAAAATATATTGTTTATCAAATCTGTATCTTTTGTTTATATATGAATACCTAAGGTCATTTTTCACCATGCCATCAAAAGACAGCACTTACTTTATCAAGCTACTTTTCAACTAACTGAAAATGTAGTTTATGTCTGTCATCCATTTTAATTTCAACAGTTTTTGTTTTCATGTCACATCCCTTCCTCAGTCATATAATATCTACAAACACGATAAAAGGGCATACAATCTGCATTATATGACCAGTCAGTCAAATTAAAATACACAATAGCTATTTCAGTAGAAATACTTATATTTACTTATATTCTGGAAGATCAGTAAGCATTCCGTGATTTCCCAAAAGATTCACCTAAAAAACTCTGTGGTAGAGTTTGATTTAGAATTAATAACATTGCTTTACGTGCTGTTTACCTCAGACCTCAAATGTTTCTGTCACATATGTTCAGTTAAATTTGAAAATTTCATATCATATACTTAAAAGGCACCTGGGCAACTGGCTAGACTCAAGTGTGTGTGTATGTATGAGAAACAACAGGAATAGATATGAATTGAGAAACTACATATTTTTTGTATCTAGATATAAAAGACATATATAATCTCGTAAAAGAATTTTACTAAAAATAATGTTTAGGGGTTTTTTTGCACTCAACTTGGGAGACTAGTACATAGGTAAGTTTATTAAAATAGCTACTCCATTTTATAGCATGATAGTCCACATACAAAATATTTTTAATTTAGCTAAAGCCAAATAAAGTTTCTTTAGTGATTTGAGACTTAAGCCTAACTTTAAAAAAGCACCTATAATCTGAATTCCACAGGTTGATTACATCATATAGTTAGAAACTCAACCCCACTTTATAAAAAGGAGCTTAAAGCTTACCTGGATTTCATATAAGTGGGCGATGTGAAACTGAACTGTAAGAGTGGGAAAATCATAATTATTAGTTTTAATGAATGACAACAACAATTACAATTTTTTTTCAAGTGAGGGATAAACAGCGTTTCAAATTTATCAATGCAAAACCAATATAAATTACATTTTGAAGATACAAAAAAAAGTGTTTACATTGATATTTTATGCTTAATGTAACAGAACTGACAGAGAATGGTACGTATCCTAACAAAGCATTAAGACTGCAAACATATATTGCAGAAAGGCAGTCCAAGGATTTTATTTGTATTCTGAAATGCAGAGTCCATTAACCTTTCAGTAAACTTAGCAACAGAATTTCTTTAAGCAGAGATGCGCAACAAGAGAATGCAGGTAATATTTTCTATACATAACTGAGTTAGAAATAAACACTTATTTTTTATTTTCATTCAACTGCCAAGGGACAGACCAGCTGGGTTACAGAATAGAAAACTACATTATACACTGCCAGCTTTATACAGGATCTTAAATTTAGGTGGGGTTTTTTTCCTTTTTTTGGAATTGTCCTTCCTGTTAAACAGTTCAGTTTAGTTCAAAAAGCATTAATTACAAGTGGTATTCTGATCATTACTGTAAAGCATCTTAGATTCCTCATACAAATTGCACAGAATGCCATAATACTACTAGCAGCTCTTGGAGGCAAGAAAATTGCTAGCTGGAGAAAGAAAATGAAAGCTGTTCAAGAGTAGAAGCAGAGGGAAAATTATCCTCATGCTGTTAAAGAAAAGGCGGAGTACTTGATCTCTAAGGCTTGAGAACTGCTAACCTAGACTAGCCATCGACTGGTAGATAGCTAAAGCTATTGAGATGAATGTAATCCTTACTCTGATTTGATGAGGAAGGAAAAATTCCTTTGAGACAGACTTTTGCCTGATATTATTGAGGACTACAAGTAAGAAAATACCTGTGTTTGAGCCAAGCTCAATTATTTCTATTACAGAGTTTTCTTTCTCCTGAAGCTACAGAATAGTGCGACACAGAGGTTTACACAGGTAGTCTGGAGTTCCAGGGTTTCTCTCTGGGTCATAAGGGAAGGAAAAAGCTCCCTTTGTGCACTGCTGTGTCCTTCACTATAAAGAAGGTAGCTTAGTGCACTTCAGAAACCAGGTCATAATGAAATGTATCATCTAAAATTTTAATAAACTTTTTGTGTTCCTTGCTAAAGAGCACATAACACACCCATTAGGTTCACCACATCGTCAAATTTCATTCTGTACTGATGAAAGAAAAACCCTCTGCTTTTGTTTCAGGAGTTCATTACCTAAAAAAAATCTTTTATTTTTTTCCCCTCATAGCAAAACCTCTTCAGTGTGAAGCTACAAAAGGAAGCCATACCACGCAGGGGAAAGAAATTAAAGGTGTCACATTAGAGACTGCCGAAATAGAAAGACCTGCTTAGTACTCAAATATTTCTGCTAGGAACACACTCACTGTAATGCTGTTACTCACCCAGCCTTTAGAAATGCAAGGGGTAGGATTAAGGCAATCTCAAGCATTTATGTGACGGTACCCGACACCCTGGGTCAGAGTGCACGGTTCTCCTTCCACTAAGTAGTACCAGAGAACCTTACAAAGTATCTCTCATTCCTCTTCGCTCTCTTACTTTGGGTTTGTCAGGCACCATGCCCAAGGCTATGGGGCAATGAAGGCTTTACATGGGGCCATACCTCTACATAAATCTGGAGGCAAAGGGGACTGTAGGGGATGGGTTAGGAAAACCTTACAAAAATTTGGAGATACAGCGAAAACCGATAAAGTTAGTGAGAAATACTATGAACTAACATGAAATAAAATAAAGAATCACGTATCTGGGAGAAAACAATAAAAGCCTATTGACTTAGGAAGAATTCTGCAAGTAATTTTACAAAACTATCTGTGCCTGCTCCTGGTAAGCGACAAAGCTTTAGAGAAGACGTTGTAACACAGCTGGCTCCCTGGTACCAATACAGCCAGCAGTTTCACCCATGTAAACAAACCCCACTAACTATGGATAAACACCTGCAGGATGCTCTGTAACAGCTTACAGTATATACTGCATGTGACAGATCATAATACACTAATAGATTAACATGTTCAAATACAGACTAATATATAGTTGGCACCTAATCAAACAAACAATGAAATTACATTTTGTACTTTTTCTTACTTCAACAGCATAAGACTGATGCTGGATTTCAGATCTATAAATTTAAATGGCATTAAAATGATCACTGAAAAACAACAGATTATCAAGATGCCACAAAGTTTTAAATAATTACTATTAAATGTGTGCCATGGCACAAGTACTAAGTTTGTAAACAAATAAATAAATGAACAGTCAAATAGCATATTTCCTCCAGAACTCAAGCATTCAGAGCAATTAATAAGCTAAGTCTCAATTTTCACTTATTCCATTTACTAAAACAATCCACAATTCCGCTGGAATATCTGTTTCTATCAACAGATGGAGACAGGTTTTGTAGTCTCCCTCTCTCAGTACTGGTTATTTTGATTCTGCAGGATTGGGTCATTAAAAATTGATACAGTTGTGAGCGTAGGACTTTAAAAAAAAAATCTACAACAAAATAAATGGAAATACTCATAGGTTACTTACTTTCAGCATTAGACAAAGTGCAGGGATTGCAGTCAATCAAAGCTAACTGAAAATGCTGAAAAAAAGAAAGAATTATTTGTTTTTCAAACAAAGTAATACTAGCACTTTGGCAAATTACTAAGAATAAATCAATTTTGTATTTGAAAAATCAATACTGCATTTTACCATGTGAATTAAAGAAAATTTTTAATTTCTGTTCAACTGTTTACTAAAGGAAAATAATTTTTTTTATTGCAGACGCAGCAATGCTTCTACTAATGTAAGATGGCAACAGACATCTTCACAAAACAAACAGGATCGGATCTGGAAGAATGATTTGACCATCAAACAAATGGTCAAAATTGGAAGATCAAGTTTTCCTCAGAATACACAACTGGGAATGTAGTCATACTAGCTCATAGCCTCATGGAGATAAACATCAAAGCTCTCAATTTGTCTATCTAGAAAAACAGAATACTCTTCCTTCAGATTGAGTGATCTGAAGTCTTTTTAAAAAATTGATCTCCTGTCAAAAAGCACTTAAAATACCTTTACATTAAAAGATGAGTTCATAAAGAGTTTGTAAGTTCTTACATCCTGTACTCCAGATATTAAGATAACTTCAGTTAAACATTAAAGTTTGTTTATTTTTAATAACTTTTCCTCAAGAAATATGAAAAATATCTTTTAAAACATCTTTGCATTCTGAAGCTCTCAGTCAAGTATTTCATTCTTCTAGAAAGAAGGTCACACCAGCAGAGCAATGAAGTCTGTCTGCCAGAAAGTGTGGATGTGAGCAATCACAATGTCATGCTAATTTAGTGATCACTATTTACAGTTTGAAATGCAACCAAGTGTGTTAAAATGAATGGAACAGGCATACAAACTCGAGTGCCTCTGAACTTTTCCATAAACTTCACAGAAAATTCCTACGCTGTGTAGAATTTGTAATAACATAGTCATTCAAGAGAGAATAAGGCCTAGGAATATAGGAACTTAAGAGATAGCATGTAAAATACTACTATTAATAAATACAGTTATCTACAAAATACAGTTTCAGGTGGCTTCTAATACACAAAGCATTACTGATGCTTTAGTATATTTTTTGTTAGCCCAGAAATAATAATTTAGCTCCAGCTTTTCAGGATGCCAAACTAGGTGGTATCAGGAGTGTATTAGTGTAGCTGGGAAGAAAAAAAAAAAATAATCCTTACTAATGTAAGGATTATATGCAACTCGCTTTCAGTATTGTCATACTCAGAGCTACTAGACACTACATAACTTTCCTCATGGTCCTAATAATACCTCGTGTATAGCATGTCTATATACTACATCTCAAAGATTTATAAGAAGAGTTTAACAGATCACTGAATTTCTAAATAAACATTTTAAACAGAAAAATCATTAGAAAATTAATGTATTATGCATAGCAAAGCATAAAAAAAGAATGCTGATGTTCGCATGAGCTCAGCGAGGAACACAGTGATGCAGCTTACCTCCTCACTGACTTCTATCAACATCATTTGTAATATATAACAGCTTTTAGAAAAATGAAACAAACTCAAGTTGAATGATAACACAAATTTATGATTTTTAATGAACACTTTAGCAATATCATTCCCAGAAGAGAGCACAGAAACAATGAACTCACATATACATTACCTGTAAAAGAACTTTTCAACCTTAGAGCAAGAATTAAATAATACTTTATAAATATTAAATATCAGCTTATTTCTCTGCCTTGCCTGTTCCTTTTTCTACTGTTCAGCAGTCAGACAACTTAAAATCTCCCCTCACTTACATTGCAATGCAGGTTGTGTGCCTCAGAGACATCCGTTAGTCGGTTACCATAGTGATTCTACTAAGCAGGCAACTTAAAAAAAGACTAAATAAAAATAAAATGCTCTACTTTATATTGCGTTTTGCTTGACAAAAGAAAAAAAAAAGGAACAGACCTATATACTTTGGCCTGTACATCGAGTATACTGATCTAAATGATATAAAATCCTTTTTGCACAGATGTGTCATCTTGCACTGTCACTAACAATTAATATGAAAAGATAAAGCAGAAAGGCAAGATTTGCTCTCACCTAGCAATGTAATTATAAAACATAAGCAGATCTAAAGAGAAACGATTGACAACTGTTCTGTAGTAGCTTTTCAGAAGGGTTATTGCAGTGAGACTCACTAAGATAAAGCAGGCAACCATATAAGAAAATCTAACCATTTTAATATTTAAATATGCCAGTAGTATCAGTGCTATATAGTTTAAAAAAAAAAAAAAAAAGGGCAGGAATATTCTGATTCTCAGCAATGCCTCCTAAAAATTTAAATTCTTACTGCTACATTAGCTGACTTAAATTTCAAAATCCACATTATGAAAATTTTCTAAGTGTAGTAAATTTCTGCTTGCACTGTTCACTACGCTACAAACAGTAAAGAAATTGATAAACCAAAGCCTGTGACTACAGCAAAATAAACCATTTGCACTAAACAATTATCGCAAAGCAATACACAGAAAACTCAGAACCTTTCAAACCAAGAACCTTAGAAATGCACATACACGAGCAAACCTACATCTCTTGCCAGATAAATAATACATAGCTCCCCGTTAAGTATTCAAAATCAGACCAAAAAAAGCATGCACGCATTCTAACACATAAACCTCATCAACCAAAAGCAGATCCACTGATCACAATTACCAGCACCAAAAAAATTTAAAAACAGTAATCATTTCCAACTTCCATTTCTGCAACAAACAGAAGCGGCTAGCAAACATCTGCACCTCTCTCAAATATTGCAGTACTGAAGCTGGCTACTGCTGTGTGAAATAGTTATTATGCAGGAGAGGCCGCTGCAGTTCAGAGACGACATACAATACCTCAAGGCAGACAGCAGTCTATAGAAATTCAAATTCCGAGTAAGGGGATTTACCTAGAAGGCAGTGTTCTGAATGTTAAAAAGAGCTGCAGCTCAAGTCATAAAATACCTTGATTTGTAGCCATCTGTAATTACACAATTATCTACAGCCTATTTTGTCTCCTCTGGTGTCCTTGATTTGCCTCTGATTGTGGAAACCTTTTGGAGGTAACCTTTTCAAGGATCAGAAGTAGGGTGGATTGCACATAAACAGAACTGATGAAAGCATTAGGTCTAGTAGTACAGTAACAGTAATCTGTCGCCGATTTAGGTAACTTAATATGTTTTCACTACTAAAATTAATACCAATTCTGCTAACAAATTAGTTCTTTACAATTTAAGGGGCAAGTACAAGGCTTTTATTGTTTATTTAATCAACAAATGACCAACACAAAAAGAACCGTTTTCTTCTTAGTGCAAGATACTCAGCCCTGTCTCTGTTTACATCCAAGCCTGAGACCTCAAAATAATGATTCCACTCCCTCCTCCTCTCAAGGATGACATTAGCAAGTTTAATAGCTCCCGGTTCTGCATTTACTTAGCAAGCAAGGCAAGCCATCATTTGAAACCTGACAATTCTCACAGACTTACCATGAAGGAAAGCTCCATCATGACTCAGTAAAATTCTGTCAGGAGATGGCTGTTTCTGCCTATGTGACCTAGGTGTGATGGCTATGTCCCTGAGAGCAGCCTTTGTTCAGAGAAGTAGGACACAGAAAGCCTTGCGTAACCCGCCGGTGGCAGAGCGCCAGGCCTCCATTTGCCAGGCGTGTGTGGGGCCAGGGGAGAGGGTCAGGAGAGGACGTGCTGCATGTGCTGCTGCGTCAGCTCACTGCTCCGCTCTACAGCGTCTTCTGAATTCGGAACAAATTCATCTCCTAAGATGATGGGTGTGTGTAGCGTAAACACTCCCTTTTGTCCAACATTCAAAAAAAAAAAAAAAACCACCCCAAAACCCACCAAAACAACAAACCCAAAACCAAACCCCTCAAGACTGAGAAAAATTGTTACATGGACAGGGCAGAAGTGGCTGATTGAGGACAGAAGAAACAAAGGTCACATGTACACATGAAGTGAGTAACAGCAGTATGTTCAGAAGAATCTCTTGTTTTGACTAGCTGTAAGTGAAAAATTCTTTTCAAACAGAAAGATCAGAAAAGCTGCATTTGCACTAGCCAGAAGGCGGCTGCATTCGAATTTACTGACCAACATCTTTGTATATAGCACACCAGTGATTTTCACAAAATGTTTTAGTGATTTTCACAACACTATCTCAATATGCTGCCTGCACGTTTTATCATTATTTGTGCAACATGAGAATTTAGCTATTCTGCTGTTAACAGCCCAAAGGACTGCCAGCAGCAACAAAGCGCCACGGGGAAAGGGGATGACTGGAAGCTTGTCCCCGCTGCTGCACCACCAGCACCACCAGGGAGCTGAACCGCCCTGAGCTGGGGTGGCTTCAGGACCTGCAGCTTCGGCCTCCAGCCCACCCAGGCTGAACCCAAAGCACAGCATAATTCTTGCTCGGTATCTGTGGCTACCTAGCCAGTATGCAGAGCTAGCTATTTTTGTGTGCCCCGAATGCCAACCGTTCAGTTTCCGTTCCAGTTACAGCTAATAAACCTGGACCAAGATACCTCTCATGAGGAGAAGGTCCACAAATGACGTTAAGTGTACCAGCACCAACACTCATTAAGCTTGAATGCTCAACTATTTCTCTTCTCATGGTTCGTTCTTTTTTCCCCCCAAAATGATGGAAGATGCCACACAGCATGTTAAAGTCAGCTTTAGCGTTTACTCCTCTTTGTAACCATTACATTTCTAAAATACACCTACAGTCTTCTTTTATAGGAAAACTCCAAAATGACTCAAAAACCCCAAGCAAAACTAAGTAAGAGAGAACAAAAGAAAACACTCTGTAGGCCAGACACTGGAAAATCGTGACCCACTGTCAAAACCAGTTGCACTAATAACTGTCTTGAAGCTTGGTTACAGTGCCATGCTGCATTAAAAAACTTTCACGTTTTTACTTCTTGTGTCTCTCCATCATATGCATATGCAAACTACAAAGACTTAGAGAACAATAATTTCCAAATGCTGTTTTCCATCCACTTAGATTTTTATTAAAATAATCTTTTGACTCATTTAATTTTGCTTTCCACAAATTCTTTTTAGGTGAACTGCTTGAAAACTTGGATATCCACCATGCAATAGCTAAAGTACTTTGTTTTGTTTTTTACCTAAAAATGTCGCTGATTAGTTTCTGGTAGAATTACAGACACAAAACTAGACAAAAGAAATTAAAACTTCTCATAACTGTATGTATTTTGACTAGTTAATTTTTCTTTAATAATTAAAAATAAATAAAAAAGTTTTCAATTTAACATGTTTAAGCTTAAAAATGACTAATCTAAGTATGTAAGATAACTAGGTTGTGAAACAGCACTTGAAGGCTTGAAAACACAAATTTTCACTTTTATAAACTCATTTTTATTTATTACTGAGAAAAAAACAAAAAATGAACACTGTAACAGCTACTTGTTGGCACACAATAGCTGCAGTAGCTGAAAATATCTTTCATAAAGATATATATAGAGAGACAGGAGAATTATTTGAGTAGTGATGGAAAAGTGTCTGACTGACTATAAATAAGTACTTCAAGCTGTTCATCTGTATATCAGTACTTAATTTTTTCTGTTCCATGCATATTCATGTAATTTATGCATATTTTCCCCAATAAATTCTTATTCTTTCGCATCCTTTTTTTTCTCCTAATATAAGCAGTATGTCTTAACATTACTAACAAATGAGAGTCTTTAGGAAAACAATTAAAAAATTAAAATTGTGTTTAAATTGATGACCTATGGGCAAGATCAAAGCATAGGTCTGAAGCAAACTACTAGGGGATAGCTGTTTTGTGTATAAATAAGGAGCAAAAATTTCTAAAAGTGAAAGGCAGAATCAGTATTTCTACTAAAAGGCAGATAATTGAAAATATAAGTAATTTAGTTCTCATTCTTCTAAGGGTTTTGTTGCTGGGTACAGGATGTATCTGCAGTATTTAAAAACCAAACAAAACTCCCAAAGGACAACATAGCTTGGTTTGCCATAAAAGAACCTGTTGTGTCTAGAGTCTCTATTGACCACCCATTACAAAAAAAAACCCCAAAAGACAATCCACCACCAAAAAACGTCCAAACAAAACAGCCCCTCACAAAACCAAACCCACAGAAAATTTCCCACCCACCTACCCACTGTTCCCTCAATGTTATCATTCTAATAGATATGAAAAACTAAGATTTCTTTTTTCCCTTAAGTAGTCTGTCAGCAAACAATGGAAGTGACCTGAATTTTACATTCAAAGGGCTTCCAGGATCATAGCCCTAACTCCCCACCAAAACCACACGATACTTCAGCGTCACCAAGCAGAACGAGCACCAGATGGAAGACTGGTTTCCCATAGCCACCATTTCCAATGTAAGCCAACTACTAAACTAAATAGTAGCAAAGCTGTAATTTTTCTTGCTTCCTCAGCTTCTCTTTTAGGCATGACCATCGTCCCGTGGAACACACCCCAGCTCCCCCTTCCTGCTCTGCCTAGCTCTGCGTTCAGCTTCCGGCTGGACCAGAGGGATCGGGGCTGCCCAATGCACAGCAGCTCCTGTGTGGATGGGACAGTTCCCTTCACAGGAATTGTTCTCGTCCCAACAGACCAGACCCATGACCAGTCATTCGGCACCTCTGTTGTGGACCAAGCCAACCAGATCACCTCGTCCTCAGCTTGCAGAGTTCAAATGGCTCTGGGGCAACATGTCACACAGCAATGTTCTCTTTGAAATCTCTTTCATTCTGATTTGTTTGCTAGAAATTGGTAAAGATTCAAAAGTACTTAAGAACTGAGACACATGTGCGAGACAGGATGATTACATACATGTCTGAGAAAGGAGGCTAAAATTAAAAAATAATAGTCAATAAATAGGGAAATGACTAGGATAGCAAGTGACATGCCAGAAATAATGTGGCACATACTCAGAAGCTTGAACATTTTTCCAACTACATTTACCAAATCAGTATATTCCTAGAGATCTTTCTTATTCTCCTTTCAGGTTATCACAGTGCCACCAAGGCCAACACCATCGAACACAGTACTCCTAGTGATGTTTGTAGGAAATGGCAAATAGGAATGGGGAGCAGGACACTTAGTAAAGTGTGAAAAGGTTAGGACTGTGAGGTAAACCTTAGTAGTATGTTGCTGCTATAGTAATCAATAATAAAATCTCCTCTTTCCTCCCTCCCGCCAAGTCCTTGCCAGTTGATTTTGGAATTAATTGTACTTTTCTGATGAATGAGGCAAATTCAGCTTTCATCTATCACCACTGAAGGTAACACTGCCTTAACTGTCAGGTTACACAAGGACTGTTTTCTTTTCAACCAGAAGGGCCGCTTTTTTTTTCTTCTTTAATGTAAGCCTGAAGGCCAAGTAATTTTCAACAGCAATGGTGTTCTTGCCAGAGTTTATGGCAATGGGATAACGGTGCAGTCAAGGGTTCTCATAGTAATTTTCAAGTCTTAACTGGAGCAATGTTAAAAACATGCAAAAGCAGTATTTGATTTTGAAAAAAACACTGAGGAGTTGATTTTATGCTTGTTAAACAGCACTCTAGTAATTATCTTGATCATCAACATCTTAAAATAGTAAAAATTAATTTTTTGCTTAAATTGCTTACATAAAATATAGATGATTTATGTTAATGGTCTAAAATTGTGAAAAACATGGACTATATGACCTTCAGACTCCCATCTTCCCCCCTTTGCCTGAAGACTCTTAATGACAATGACTCATCTGTTGGCAGTGGTTTATTCTTAGCAATTACAGACTTAACATGAATGTTTAAATACCATCAAAAATATTATGATATTTCAAAGTACATTAATGCAACGTTGGTACAATCTGTGAAATCCAGAACAGTCACAAGCGAGTATCAGATGAAAAGTTACTTCCACTTGCTGCCTCAGTGTGAAATAGGAAGCTCAAACTGGGCTATGGATTATGTTATACTGAGCCCCAGGGAAAGGGTCTGTGCCCAAGGCCAGTCACTAGCAGGCTGGATCCTAAGCCCCATAACCACCCTCTAAAATCCTGAATCCTTTTAACAAGGTCCACAAAATCAAAGAAAAGGCAGAAGACAACTGTGTCTTTTCATTACTTTGGGTTATTTATCCTCTGCGAAAAGGCATTCAGTCTCAGAGAATGAGACAGACATTCTGTGAAAACATCCTTTCGCACTCTTTCATCATCTCTTCCCCATTTTATTCTCCTCATGCTTGTGCATAACCACTGCTGCGGCACTTCATGTTGTTCTCTTCACAAGTATTTTCTGACTTGCCTCTCATATTCTTGTCACTCACAGAGTTCTGGCTTAAAGTTTTTTTTTTTAAACCTCAACTCAGGGATCAATCAGATAGGCTTTTAAAGAAGCTACTGCCCTGCTTGTTCACTTAGTCTACTCCTCAATTGACATATTCTGATGTACAGGCTGATACGTTTCAATCAGTAATACTTTGTTTTCAAAGTAAATTAGTCTCAGGACTACATTAAATCCACAGCTGAGCTGAACACAGCTGAAACTTTTCAAGACCAAGTGGATTGCCCCACTCAGTCTTTTCTTTCTTGGCTCTAACTGTTGTTGATTCTCCGCTAAGGATTGCAAAGAAACAAACCAGAAATTCTGCCTCACATGTTTCAGTTGATAATGCCAGAGTACAGCTTTGTGTTAGGTTTCGTAGCAGGAGGAGATACAGCTCTGCCCCCTCCTTCCCCATTCACACACTCCTGCCATCTACCTTGCATTGGATCTAGTAACCAGGCAATCTCAATTTGAGCTGGTTCAGACTTCTGATCCACCTCAGTCTGCAAATGGAAAAAAAAAAAAATCACTCGAGTCAATGCAGCAGAGGGTGCCAAACAATGCAATCAGGATTGCAAGGTGGAAAATGAGACAACCTTTTAGCAACAACCTGCAGTTATATTGACTTAAGGACAATGTCAAACTATCCTTAACACAACCTCACCCCACCCATCATGTTTATTTCATCATCCTTTTGAAGATCTTCGCTCTGTCCCAGCATAAGCTGTTTTTTGTTGCTGCCATTTGTTTTCTTCAGTTTTCTTCTTCTTAAGTCACATTGCACATAAAAGCAATGGAATCGCGATAATTAAGTGTTACAAAAGATTACTTTCTTTCTGTTTTCAAAATACTTCTTTGGTGCTTTTCCCATTCCTAGTTGGTGTACTGAAAACTAAAAGTTCGGTATACTCAAAATCCTTGTGATCAGTGACCTTTTTATTTTGCAAAGTTGTGAAGATCACAGTCAGTTATTTAGACTGAATTCTCATAATATCTATTTGAATACTTGATTCAGTGATAGAATTACATATTTCATGGCATAGCAGGAAAAGGTTACTGATCAGTTTCTTCTGTTACAAATTAAAATGCAGAAGTTCCTTCCACTACTTGACTACAAGTTTATTACCTCCTCGTAAATTTACTCTTACATTTTGTCCCCAACACCTCTTTAAAAATAAAACCAAAATGTACTTCTTCAGCACTTCTTTTATTCCCTGTGTATCACGACAGCCAATACTAAATCCATGCCCAGTTACAAGGAAATAGGACCACCCAAACCCACACATAATCTCTTTCCTAATATAGCGCTCTACCTCGCCCTTGCTCTCTTTTGCCATTCATTGCACTGAATCTTTCCTACTCCTATGCAATATCATCCTCTCTAATCGCAATTTCCAACTCCATCGGTCTCTGTAGGTGAAAGCTTGGACTCTGGGTGAAAAAAGGAAGCCTAGTGAGACAACTGCTCCCATTATTACAAACACTGAAAGGATAAATTGAGAGTAACACTCTACTCTTTCAAATCTTGGACAATGCAATTCTGATAGCCTCACAAATAGAACTTCCAGGAAAACAACCTGTCAGGAAAAGGAAGCCACAAGATTCTTGAAAACAAAACACAATGTTTTCAGTAGTTTTAGGAGATATTAACGTGCAGAAATATGTTTATAAATTACACTTAATCACAAATTTCAAAATTCTCAACCCTGCAGGTGTATTTACCAGCATAACATGAAACTCTGTTAAAGAACACTTCCTTTTTCCAAGGCACACATACCTAAATTCTGAGGTCAGGACGGAAAGAACATGGGTACAGAGCAGGAAATGGAAGGAGGAAAAAAAATGGGCAAACATGTTGAATGGAGGGAGATAAAATGACAGATTACAATCGGAGACCAAAAAAAAATGCAAGCAGTAAAAAAATTTCAAGGACTACAGAAGAAACAAAGTACTGTATTAACATCAACCATTTCTAACGGATTAGCCAGAAATTGTTGCCTTAGAAGCTGACTCTCAAACCAGGAAATAAAAGACTGATTAACTGCTAGAAAAGTAGAAACAATATAAAAAATTGATATGAGAGCATTATTTTGCATAAAAGCTTTCTATTTTTAGTGATTTTTAAGAATTTCCAGTTTACAATAGTGCAGCGGAGGGAAGGCGGAGAACAAACATTGAGGAACGCAAGCTGCTAATTCTTCTCTTATTTTTCCTCCATCTTTCTGTAGATCATCAGCCTCCTCCCAAAACATACTATTTTAACAAGAGCCCTACATCAGATTTTTGATCTGCTGGAGTATCAGTGCTCATATCTATAATTTTGCTGGCTTCTCCGAGCATTTCTAGCACCGTACACACCTCAAATCCTACCTGTCTTTAGACTAGGATACTTCATACTGAAGCACTTCTATTTCTAAAGCAGGTAGGATTTAACTGCTCGTGCATTCCTTGCAGTTTTAAGGTGCAACATAACTTGTAACAAAGGTTAATTCAATTCAAAAGGATTTAAACCTACCTTTAAACTGGACTCATAGTCTGTGTTCACTTTGAACATAAGCCCAAGTCGCAAATGAATTTCCTTGGCTCGACAAAAGCTGGGATCAACATAAAGCGCCTCCTGAAATGCTTTAATTGCCCTGAAAGAAAAACACAGATTAAAAAATTACTTTTTACTGAAGTATTACTTTATAATCAATGTTATTTATATGACTAGCAGAAAGTGGATCAGAAAGCACTGTTACAGAAGAACATAACAAAATATGGTTTATATGCAATGTTTTCGGTGCATGGCTTTTGATTCTTCACAGACTGGGTAATTTTATACTCCAGATATCCTGGTATACTTGAAACTCTAATCTTTTCTATTAATTTAGAGAAACTAATCTGCTGCATGAAATACAGTAATGTATCTGCTATTTCAGAAAGGATGATTCAGGAATTAGTAACAAAATTAGTGTAACTTTAGAACAACACAGCAATCATTCATGTCACAACTGACTGCTAGGTTGCTTTTGAGTCCAGGTAGTGCAGACCCCTGAGAGCAACAGCAGAACAGAAGGCCTAGGAGAGATCATGCACATCTCCTTCCACCGCACCAACCTGCTCTGCTTTCCACTTTGTTCCTCTCTTTCTTAGCACCAGCACTGTGTAGGGACTCAACTAATACCTATCGCTCAATTACTTTCCAGTCACCCAACTACCTCAAGGAAAGCACACATATGAAAGCCTGCCACCTCCTCCCACTGTAACTTGCTTTTCATATTCCCATGTCAGGTGAAGATGGCTCTGATTCTATTTTCTTACCTTTAAATCCTCTCTACACATACCCCTGTTCATAATGGGCACTGTACTAGTTAAAACAAAAATGCTATGTAACAACTGTATCTTCGAGTAGAAAAAAATGTGATCCTAAACAGGACTCTCTTGCCTCTCAGGCCAACTGCATAAAATTAGGACAGCTGAAATGCAGCTAAAAGATAATAGATTTAAACTCACAGAGGAACTGAGAAGCTAAGACTCGCTGTGTTATCTTGCCAGAAATCCAATGACAGGTTGAAACAAAATACGTTCACATACATCACTGCTCATACAATGACAGAAGTCAGAATCAGTCTCACTTAGGGTAGGGTTCAAGCACCTATGCCAGGGAGCCCAGAGACTGATGCTGAGCAGGCAGATGACAGGCAAACCTACGGGGAGAACTGTACCCACTGTGGAGCAGCACAGGGACGCTGGACAGGAACTACCACAGTACCTAAAATCACACAATGTTTAGGCAAATTGATTTCACTCCTACTCTCCAAGTGCAGTATTATTTATAAAGACAAAAGGTTAGCAGTTGCAGTGGGAAAATCAATAAATATTTTTCATAGACTTTTTAATTCACAAAACATATAAATGATCATTTTTTAATCCATCAGTAAAATCACTTCTGCTCTAAAATTCTTACAGGTTCTTCTCATTCTTGATGGCAAAGCAATCCAAAGGCACAGAAATTCCTCTAGACAACACAACAAAACTGCTCCTAAAGCATTATCTGACTTGTTTAAACACAAATTAAGAGCAGATGGGCTTAAAAAAACCCCCTACTTTTTATCATGGAAGTGAAGCTTCCTCTGTTACAATCCTTCAGAAAGGCTCTCCTTACCTGGTACCCTGCTTTTCTGCTTACACAAGGAAAATGAGCAAGTGAAGCACAAAAGGGACAAAGTTGCACCAGTTAAGCAGTCTCTCACATCTCATATAAACTTCCTGGATGGTGATGAACCACATAGCTCAGTACAAATAAGGATCTGTGTCTCATAATAGTATGCTCATCATCACCTACAAGAACACCACTCAAACTGGAAGGCCAAAGACTGGACTGATCACTTATTATCGGCATATATTTTAAGCTATGCTTCTGTTATCTCAAAGTATAGATTTTATGATTGTATATTTGCATTTTCTGTCTAAACTCTAATATGGTACCCAGTATATTAGCCATTGGTCTTTAAAATCTATTATTTGCATCTTGTTCAAAAACAGTATCCTAAGTTCTAAAAAGGAAGAAAACCGGTGTCTATGGTTCCCATCAAAGAGAAGACAAAAAACAGGAATAAAGACATTGTGGTTCTATACCACATGGGAGACTGTGACCATGCTCATGTACATTTTGTGAGCTTTGCATTCTTCACATTTTAGCTAGCTTGCTTGGTCAGAAAATAGTATTTCCATGTTTCCCCTATTTCATCGCTCATTCGCAAGGATCACTGAAACATGGATTTCTAAAAAAAGCTTAAGAGAAACTGCAAGAGACAGTAATATTTTTAGAGGCTCTTGCTTACTGAACAGGAAATACTATTCATTACCACAGCTGACCAAAAGAGTTAAAACAAAGCCACAAGTATAACAACAGACTTTTAAGGACAGTTTTGAAATTTAGTTTGAGTGTATACTGTCATTCATTCAAAAGAACAAGAATGTTGCCTAGCCCAGTCTTTCAGAGAAGCACAGCACTTAAAAACAGTAGAACTATCATCAGTGAACAACATGAAAAGACTGTGTCACGTTTAGCACAGAACCTGCTAGTCACAGACAGCCCCTATGAGGTTTGCCTAAGGTTCATCTCCATACAGACGACATGGCAACACCATTCATCCTCGTCTAAGCTGCTTGTGGAGTCAGGTTCAACATTAGTAGTTACCATGAGTCTTTGAGATAATGTTACAACCCAACACAATTTTCCAATGAAGACAATCCCAAAATGCACAAGGAGGAAGAAAATTAGTAGGACAAGACATCATTCCCCTAGACACAATTTATGCAGGAAGTAACGGCATGCTTTTCAAACCACTTTGATGGATGCTTGAAAAAATATATGCAATCAACCAAGTCAAAGGATACAGAGATTTTTCTTTTAAGACACTGTTAAAAGAGTTACCATGCTACAAGCTAAACAGTATTATTCTAGATGTATATTTCAGTTGTATTTGATCACTCTTAAACTGATGGTTCTGGAAGGAAAGGCAGAGCTGCTTTCAAGGCATTATTTCCTTGAGAGGTTAAAAAATTCAAAGGAGCGTAGTCAGGGAGTACATTGCTCTCATCCATTGCTCCATTGCACTGATTTGGCAATGGAATGGACATGCTGCTAGAGCATTTGGTGAAACACTCTCCACTTCGAAATTTTCTTTCCGTTTCTAATATGTAATGGATTTACATGTAAGAATGAATCCATATGCACTCAAAATGCTAGGGAATTCCTGGGTCAGTGTCTTACTTGCAGCTTAAATTCTGTATCCTTGGATGCCACAGTAAAAACTAAAAGAGAATTCTGAAAGGCAACATAAATTTAAACTTTTAAGGAAGCATAATTACACCAGTAAATCAAGGGGAAAATGTCATAAGAATACACCAAGTGTTCCCCAAAGCAGCTTTTCTAACCAAAAATCAGATATTTTATCTTCTCCATTCAAAATACTGGCCTGCATCTTACTTAACTCTAGTGTTAATTCTATATTGATTATGCAATTTGTAGTTTTTCCAGGATGACCATCACCTATAGTAACAAATACAAATTACTTCCACTACTTCTGTGAAAACAGGCATCATCAAAATTTCACAAATAAAGTGATCTGAAAGGCAGCATTTTCAACAATTTCTACCAGTTGTAGCTGTTCATGCCTAATTTTGTAACTATAGCCTGATTTTTAAATAGTCAGTAGAATTTTCATAGAATAAAACACTCAAACTCTGAAAACACATTTACTTATTAACTCTTACAGACAGACAAGCAATTCTACACTATAGCTGAATTAATATTGATCTAATTTTGCCTATGGGAAGCATTTAAACAAAACAGCAAGGCACTCAAGACTACTGGACACATCGAGAACATGGACTACAGTAAAACCTTTAGTTTTATTTTGGGGCTGCCTGTTTCCCAGTGCCATGCTCAGAGCTCCAGACTCAGTCCCTTACTACATCAACAGCAAAACATCTGCAACATCACTGACATCCATTTCAGTTATAAGTGCTCAGTAACATCCAACGCAGATGACAGGCTGATACAATACAGAAGGAAGCAGACATGAAAAGAAGTGGAAAGTAGAAGCACGTGTTGTAGTAGTAAAGGGAAATGAGGGAGAACGTGGCCCTATGTTGATAACTGCAATTCTTCCCAGGCCATCTATTTGCCTGAGTTGAGCCTTCTGGATACAGGAAGAGTCACTTGATCCTTGTACAAGTCTTGGTTTGCTCTGAAACATCACTAATCCCATTTCTGTCCTCTGCCCAACCCTACATCCAGAAAGGTATGGGTCTAGAGGATCTAAGGCATCCAAGTTACTCAGATGTTTTCCCTCCAAGCTCTCATATGGTTTGACCAAAACCGGAAGAACAGATGTAAGCTAGCAGCTTGATGATCTGTCACGTATGAAGCAGGACTTGGCTTAAGAGGCTAACAGCTTCCTTCAGAGATGATAGCATGCAGCCTTCCTCAAATAGGTTGTTAGTCTCCACCACTAATTAACTGGCCTTCATGCACAGACAGAGCTTTTAATTTTAATCCTTCAGCAGACTAAACATACATTAGTCCAAAGGATAAATCATTGAATGAAGGGCTGGGAGCTCTCATACTGCAGAAATAAATGACAGTAGTCTAAATTCAGTGAGAGACAACTTTTGGGTTGTTCTCTGGAGATACTGACTAACTGTTGGGTAAGAAATAACTTTGGTTGAGTCCACTAGAATTTATTTAAATTAAATAAGAGTTTTTTCCAAGAATGGGAGCTTTTCCACTAATAGGCAGGAAAGGCTATCTAACACTCGAAAATGGGAAAACAGGACTAGAAAACAGACACTACAGAGAATGAAGAGCACCTCTGGGCTTATATTTAGCACAGCACTGCTACAGTTATTCACGAAAAATAAAAAGTGACATGAATCTATCATCTCCAAATCAAGACTTCCAAAATCAATACTGCAGCTGTCTTTCCACCCACTCATCTATACAACAATGCCTACCATTATTAAAGTGAAGAAAGCAGCTGAATAAAAGATTGTATTAAACATTTAGTGAACTCTCATAAGACTTTTATTGGAAGGTTTTATTTGGATAGACTGTGAATAAAATTAGCTTTGAACTAGGTGAAAGAATATAAAATAGCATCAGTTTAACTATTCAAAAGCTAACATTCGTATGTTTCAAACAAAAAACATGAAAATCAGAATGAGCCTACAAAATAAAAGAACACGACACTATTCTAATATATCAGGAAAAATACTTGATGTAGCTGGAGTTAAACATTATTTTTCTTATTCTTTACCCTCTTTCAATTTTCTGACCACCTATTCTAAGTCTCATGTCATTTCATAACCTCACTACTGAAAATGACACGTGGTTATGATGGACAAATTTCTGTTTGAAACTCTTAATCATAATTTGAACATAAATAAAACGTCTGTGTACAGCAGTAGACAGGACACTGCAATTTTATTAAATACTTTTACAGTCTTTAGATACAACTCCTCTGTCCATAGGGCCATAACAGTTGAACAGTGAAACATTTTGAGCAGCAAAGTCTTTAAACATTTCTCTGGAACAGCATCTGAGAGTACTGGGTTTTTTTCCAGCATTAGCAGATAAGTGCTTTCATCAATCCAAGAAATATGTTTGATACACAATCACAGAAGGATTAGACAACTAAAGAGAAAGTTAATTACCACTTCATTAACAGTTAATTACAGTTAGTATGTGTAGTCTACATGTACATTCCCGTTTTATGTACCTGAAAAACAGATATATAAACCCAGCCACCTGAAACCTGAGAAATATTTGACAAAGCAGTATTTACACACTGTGTGTTTAAATTCTGCCCTCCTTACAAAGCTAACTACAAATATCAGACCAGCTGAAAGGACTCTGACAGAACAGAGAAAGGAGCACCAATACAGATGAGCACCTCGAAGATCACAAGTTATTGGTAAGCAAGCTGTTTTCTTACTCTCAAATTATATCCCTCCTGGACTTTCCATTGCAGGTGTTTCCAAAGCAGGAACTCCACAGACTGCCAGTTACCAGTGCAATGTCACTGTCAGTTGGGTGAATCTCAGAGCCTTTCATGCAAACCGCAGCCACTGGGCTATCTCAACAAATGCTGTGTGCCCTCCACAATGGCACAAACTATTTATACACCTGGAGGCATTCAGAGCAGACATCGCATTTGACCAAGTAGTCCAGTGGTTGCTCTCTGCATTATGGATGGAGTGTTCCCACGCAAGTGAAGGTCGTCCCCACTAGGTGGTTTGCATTCCTACACACCCCACTATTCACTCAACTACTCTTTGTGTGGAAGAGCCCAGTTCCTTGGATCTGCCAACCACTGACACAAACAGCCTGAGAACCAACTGAAGGATCTAGTCCTGCTGGAAAAAAAACCCAACCAAACCAATAACCCCCTCAAGAACAAATCTTACTGTGCTACTAACATCTTGCCCCCCCAAAAAAAAAACCCAAAACCCACAAAACCCCACTAATGATAGAGGAAGCAAAGAAGGGCAAAGAACGGACTTTGACAGCACAGGACTCTCCCACTCTCATAGGCAAACAGCAACCACCACAAAACAATAGTTTCTTGGGTAAATGAATAAGGTGTGCAACACTGAAGGTTGGTGCGTGAGACTACTGAAAAAAAAGTTTACATTCCACTGTAGACCTGGGTACTTTAAAGCAGTTTATACAGCTGCTTTACTATTTCAGTATAACTGCGAGAAGAGCAAAACTTTGTTTTCTGGAAAAAGATGAAAGAGAACGACAGCTAGAGAGAGCAAGAGAGAGACCAGACTCCTTCAGCTCAAGTAAATGTCCCAATGTGATCAGCGTTAAGGCCATCTCACAGTTGATGTAAGTTTTGTGTGTTTTCCTGTAGGTACATGGAAAAGAATGCCCCTGTCTCACTGAAGCATTCAAAGGCCTTCTTAGGAGAAAAGTGATTCTCAGTTAACTGGAGGCCTGCATGGTGATCAAGAGATGAGATGCAGTACCACAGATAACAACTGAGGGCTGCCTTCTGCTGTCTGTTTGGCCTTTGGAGGGTTGTGGAATTCAGCAGCAGCAGAGATGTTATGTGGAGAGGCTGCTCAGTGCTTGTATGTTGGACATGGAGGTATATGCTTGCTCCGTCTTGCCCACTAAATGTCTTTACCTGAATCAGATAATAATGAAGGACTGCAGCTGCCTTCTTGATGTCAAGATCCAATTTTGAATTGGAGCTGAAGAGGGGAAAAAAGCTTTTTGTGCTGAACTCCCATGTCCCTGTTCTAAGGAGTCAAACTTACACTAATGGCAGAAATTCCAGCATACAGAACACCCTAGCTTACAGAAGTGCCAGGATGTAGCAGTGCAAACAGACTGGGCTGGCTGCGAGGTTCCTTTAAAGGAGCCAGAAGCACAGATGGTGGTTCTAGATATCACTTGATACAGAACAGATGAGACAGTGCTTCTGTTTTGGCAAGGATGGCTATAAAAGGGCCAAAAAGTTCAAGTCAGAGATAACAGATTTTCCTCAGGCAGTCTGCATCTTTAGCCATGATGGAGGTGAGGAAAATGGTCTGGATCACCTCTTGCACTAGTCTTTGGCTTTTTTAAGGACTGTGTCCCATAAAAGTGTCAATGCTGAAGGACTGAGTTTTACTTAACGCTTAACCTCTACAGCTGATAAGGAATCCTTGAACTGAGGAGCCTCAGGGTATGCTATATGGGGCAAGAAAGGTGACTGATCTCAGTCTCTTGTAAGGTGTTTCTGAGGAACGCGTGTCTTTCTCACACACCCAGTCCAGCAATTTGCAAGGTAACAGTCACTGAAAACACTGCAGGCTGGCCTTGGAGCACCGGCGTTGGTAAACTGGGATCCAGAGAGGGTGTTAGAACCAGTTTCAGGACACAGTTGCAGAGCTTGGACTCCATCTTTTCATCTTCGTGGGACTCAGTGTAAATCAGCAAATGATAAGACTAGTCATGTTCAGAATCCTTACTGAAGTAAAAGAGAAAATTTGGCATCCAAGCCACTACACTTGGATGCAGCTATTGCAGAGAAATGAAGGGTAGCCTTTGATGAACTACTGAAATTCTTTTAAGCGTTCAACCTAAAAGACAACTAAGGAGGACAGGAAATTATTCAAGTTATGTGAATATCTCAGCTATCTATTCTACTGGTGTTCTACCCTACTTGTGAAACAAGGAAACAACAAGGGAAATCAGCCAACCACTTTATTTACTGCTTGATGATAAATGGTATAAAAGAAGAGAGTATCAAAACTTAAGATCTATAAGACCTACTTTACTATACTTGATTTAATTTATGGAGCTAATCACTTATGTCATGTTACTATAATAACTGCATGAAATATGTTTGGTCTGATCACACTATTGCAACATTTGTACGTATATTGAGAATTTTCAGTTCTTACATAAACAGTCAAACAAAATCCTCAATATAAAATGATGTATCAGCTAAGATTTGTACTTAAGATAATGCCGTAATGCTGCTTTAGTATACAGAGAAGTGTACAATACTGAATTACAGTGAATTGACTATGTGTCTTGGAGCCAATCCAACACTTCTTTTTATGAAAGCTGGAAATTTTAAAAAATAATGTAAAAATATGAATTCTAAAACTGACCTTATTCCCACTTGCTTTTTTATTATCCCTGTTTATGAGGCATGAAAAATCCTCAAACACTTCCTTACCCCTTTCTTTTAGGAGGACTACGTACATGCCTCTCATTAAAATCAATGAATATCTGAAGTGGTGCGGATAGAAAAAAAAAAAATGTTCATGGGTGAAGCACGATAGCTTAAACTAGTTTAAATGGTCTCTAGGTCTCTACCTGCCCGAAATATACAGAATTGTGTACTCTATGAACATAAATAGATGGAGTAGCTGCAGGAGGAAATAAGAGTTTGACTAGCATTTCACTCTGAAAGAAGCAGGATTCTCCATGCAATCTGCACGGAAGTCCTGTGGAGGATTAAGATTTATGAAGAAGAACATATCTACTGTAAATTACTTGCCAGACCTCCAAGTTTATTATGGTTTTGTCACACCTAAACACCCACAACCACACATCCCACTCCTCTCGCTCCCAAGAAAATACAGTAAAGGGGTAGGGGGAGTGGGGGGGAAGCAGTCAAAGGAATTAAAAACAAACACACATACACACAAAAAAAAAAAAAATCACACATAAAGGTGTAAGATTTTCTGTGTTAGATTTTCTTCTTCTAAAAATTCTACCTAATAATCTAATGATACACAACTTCCTTAGTACCAAACTATACATAACTTGTTGTATGAATGAAAAGGCAAATATTATTATTCTACACAACCTTAACATAAAGCTCTATGTGCAGTTAAGACAGAGTAAATCAAGGCATCAATTTATACTCATGTTCTCAAAAAGCTTACTTAAAGGCATGGAAGAAAAATCTAAAGTAATTCAAAGATCTAAATTTATTAATACTTAGGCCTCACAATCACCTGACTTTGCTGCTCCATCCACTGGAAGGTACTAAATGGCACAATCCGCTGACGGCAAAAGTTTATGTTGAACAGGCAGTCTTTCAAAAAAATCAACTACTTTAAATCTAACTACTTTGTATTATTTATTTTTATCTTACAGTCTTCTACCATTTTCACAGTGCAGATTGTAACAAGATACCCCTTATAAGAACAGGTGCACAAAATAGCCTTAAATGTTAAATGATGAAGCCAAGCCTGCATAAGAACAAGAACATTCTGAAAATTGGTGAAATTCAACCAAGACTGATTACAATCTTAAAATAGGGGAATCTCAGGTTTTCTGAAAACTTTTCTGTTCTTTTCTTGGTTAAGTAGAATGCAGTAGTATTTTCTGTGCCATGCAATTCATGGCATTCATTTCACCACTACCAATAAAGCAAGCTATATAAGACTTAAAAAAAAAAAAAAAAATAAAAAAATCCAGGCTCTGAGCTCATGATTTAACCAAATTAATTTGGAAAACAAAAGCTTATTTACATTATTTTGATGAAAGCACAAATCTTTTCTTACAGATACACAGATACAATTTACTGGGGGGGGGAGGACAGAAAACCCACTTTATGGTTCCAAACCAGTCAGTAGTTGTTTACTGCCTCCTTAACGGCAGTCATGCTTAGACCAGTAAGATGATAAACTTTTTAGTAATCAATCAAGAAGTAAAGTCATACTTATTTTATTAACAGTTTCCACACTGAGTGTAAAAAAGCCCTGACCTAAACACTGCACCTTTCTGACTTTTTTCCAATGACGCTAACTGTATCTCTGCAAGAATAAACCCCAATGAAAGTTTGAGGACCTTTCAACAGAACCCCAGTGACTGAGTCTACTCCGTTTATCATTCTTCTCTCACCACTGATAAGGCAAAACCAAAACCACAACTGAAAACCAACCCTCCTCCCCATATCCAACAGCAGCCCCATTCAGTCCTCAAAGCCCCGCCAGAATTTACAACTCTAGCTCTGGGTTTTCACATTAGTTTTAAACATTCTGATTCAAGTTTGACTGTACTGCTTCTCGCATCCAAAACTTTCACATTATACAGCTATGTAAAAATTACCAATGTAAAAATTACCAAATACCAAGCTAAATGAAAACAATCCCACTTTGCCACTTTTTTTCCAAAAGTGAAGTTTTTTGTAAACAGGCTTTCAAACAAACACAGGCTACAGACTACTGATAACAACAATTCACAAAAACCTGTCGAGTCATACTGCTCCATCCCCCTTGCTGAATCATTACAGGGAGCTAAAATTCTTCTCCTGTCAGTGCTTTCCTTTTTAAGCAACTGCTGTTGTTGCCACAGGTTTGTTACAGGAAGTCAAGATATGTGACCTAGGACAGTATGTCTTCAAACATCGCATCTATAATAAAAAAAAAAATATAAACTATCGTATCCTCACACTGAAGTTGAAATATTCGCCTATCAATAAAACACTGCACAACACTGACACTGTTTGTTTATTCCAACTTACCATTGAAAGGCATTGTAATGGAAGTAGACCAAACCAAGGCCATATAAAAAGGCAGCATTCTGTAAAGAAAAGAAACAATGTTTAAAACCCAGATAAGACAATCATATGCTGTAAAGATTGAGTTTCCAGTATTTCATTCATCCTTTTGACATTCTATTTCCATTATAAGAGAAACATACTTAAATTTTACCTCAAACAGGAAGAACCAAAAAGAAGGAATGAAAAGACAGGTAAACATTTTTTTAAAAAACAAAGTGATTCTCCACAAAATTTTTTTTGAGGAATATTTGGAAGAACTTGGAGGAATAGTAACAACAAGTTACAAGTACCGTTACATCAGAGAAATGGAAGTGCTTTGTTCTACTTGTACAACAGCAGGGAAGGAAATGACAGACTATAGGTCTTTGGCAATTAAATATAATAAAAAATGTTTTATAACCAAACACTATTTCATAGTCATAATAATTTATACTCACATAAAAGTAAACAAAGCTACACACTCTTAATTTCAGTGTCTAAAGTAGAACATCAATTATATGAATCTGAAAATATGCTTAAGGCAATTTCACTTTTCTGAATACCAAAAATACAGACCATTGGCTTCAAAGCTAAGACAATCATATTTCTTCATTGTTAATCAAATTTCTATTTTCTGTTTCCCTACTTTGGGGGGGGGAATCATTCTCCCCCTGGAAACCCATTTCCCCCCCATTTTCTTTTCATAGAAAAGTATGATTTGCTTCTAAAGTGACACCACTGAGGAGGTTTAATGAATGCCTAACTATCCAATTCTACAAATAATTATTACATATTTCCTAAATTAGTAAAAATAAACAAATTGCTTTTCTTTTTGCCACAGCATAGTTGTTTTCTACTTAGCAGAGCTATTCCATTATTTACAGGAGACAACACGTACATGCTGCCTATGACACATTTTTAGGCTTTTCTTATGTGTAATTCTAGTTTTGAGAGACCAGGAATACATCCCAAAGAACACAAAGCTCTGACACATGGACAAGAGATGGAATTTCCATTGTCAAAGACTGTAGTTTAGGATAATCTCTCTTCCACTTGTATGCACTTCTTCAACAAGTCAAATTTCTATGGAATTCCATGAAAGGAATTCTAGTGATTCCCCTTAAACCCAATCCAAATGTAAACGGTATAACCAAATTTCTCCTAGAAAATAACTGGTAACCAGAACACAATTCAAAGAGCAGCATTCATCTGAAACAGCACCCAATATTACCATTTCATTACACCTCATTTGCATCTTCTAAATGCAAATTAAAACCAGGGGAAATGCCAAAGATCCTTTCATGAATACAGTTGGATTATAGCTTCAGCAGTGGACAGCTTCCAAGAAAATGCTGTGGTATGACCAGATACTACTGCAATCAGAGCACTGGAAGATGTTAACAGGGGGAATAGAGGGGGAAGTACATACACAATAAAAGATGACACTTTAATACTACCATAAAACCACATTCCTGTTTAATTGAACAAAAACACAACATGGACATCGTCAAGATAAAAGATCTCTAATTCCATAGCCCACGTACTTCCTGCTTTCCAAGAGTGCTCTGGCAACAACACACTAGGAAAGAAAGCAAGCTCAAAAACTGAGCATACATAATGTCCTGATTTAAAAGTCATTTTAAATGAAGAAGTAAGATAGAAAGAGAGACTTTCACGTCTGCAACATGGAGGCCTACAAAATACATCTAGTAACCTTTATTGTGTTTGAGTCAGGCTCATTAGTAGAACAGAACTTAACAAAACTGTCCAGTGTTACCTCAGAGATCCACCAGCTGCAATCAAGATTAGATCATCATAAAGACTGAGAATAATAGTAATAAAAATCCTTCATCATCATACCGCAAAATTCAAGCAAAAACATGCCGGACAGCTAAAATCTCTCCAATCTTCAGAGAATTTAATTTCCTCTTCTGAAACCTATTAGAATTCACAGTCCAAACAATTACAGATTCAGAACATTAATCTAGCTGGTATTTTGATCCTAAGGGTTAACAATAATCAACTTCCAAGGCAGAACAGGACCAAGATGCAGGTGATTTGTCCAAATGTAATTGATGTATCAAATTCACATGAAGCTTTCGGGTTGTCCCCAGCGCAGTAAAGCACAAATCAACAATTAATGCTCTGTCCTTTGTTCTGTGACTGGTTTTCTCATTTTTCTCTCATTCTCATTTGGCCAAAGCATTTGAGATTGATCTCAAAAATCTGTTAAGCTACCACTGTCTTCTCAATAAACAACAGGGCAAGATTTAAGACTCTGTAATGCTTTATTTCAAAGATAAAGGTACAAATTCTGAAAGGTCAGTATGGATCATATTCATCTGTTCTGAAATACTATAACTCTAACCATATGTAACACCATTAGTACTGCTTTTTGATTGTTTATTAGATTTGTCTTAATAAAGATTAAAAATATCTTTTATTCTGCATTTGAACTTGGATGGGACTTTCACAAGGACTGGAAGACATTACAGTGGTTCAATGTATGCAGTATTTTTCCACAAATAATTCAAGGCAATATGCAAATAAAGTTCACTACTTTAGCAACTACCCTTTCTGCCTGTATTGCAGAATGCCATCAAGTTCAATGCGCAGCCAAGTTCCTATTGGCAACAGCCAATATAAAAGGCTAGAACAGCTTAATGCATATCAGGACCAAATGGGATATTACATGAAATTTTTATGTACATAACAACCTTATTCTTAACATCATAAGATTCTGTCAGCCTTTACCAGGAACACACCCTGTCTTAAGAAATCTGTTTTCAGTTGCCTCTGTTACTTTTATTTGGACAAGTTTATCACAAAAAAATATCCATCCCATGTTTTCCAGTACAGATTACTTTTTTAATTTAATCCCTGCTATTCAAAATCCTGCTATATATAGCTGGTGAGGTGGAATACAAGCCTGCTTTTTTCCCCTCCAAACATTTTTCAGTAAGACGTAGAAAATAAATATTATTTTATTACAATCCTTTCCTTGAACTTCTTAGCAACCCTCACAATTTCTGAAGATCTCATGCTAACAAAACTCATTCTTTGGCTACTAACTTCTAATATAATTTTTATGTTATCAGTTGTCTCTCTTCACTAAAATATACAGTAAATTGAAAAAAGCTGCAAACTGAAACAGACTACCTCAAATTTGAAGTCTAATGTCTGGGTTTTTTTCATTCTACAGCCATGCTATTAAAAAGTCAACAAATAAGAAATGCTATTTCCAAGGCTATGTCATTTACATTTTCTACATAGTATCAAAAAACGTTAAAATGTTTCATACCAACCACTAGATGGCTCAAATACCTCTTTCCATTTTACACGCTTACGCAATTTAAGAAGATTGTCAAGTTTATATTGTGTATTCTGCTACTTACACGCACTATTTAATGCTGAGCAACATTTCAATTATATTTTACAAAATGTATAAGCCACAGTATTTTATAGATAGGTAACTCAGAAGGCAAAAATATATCTGTATGTACCTTTTTATATAACTGAGATGAGTAAGCATGTTGAAGACTTTTTGGTCTCTTTTTTTTTAAGCAATCCAGAAAAAAAAAAAATTATCCAATGAGGAAAACTCCACCCATTTCACAGATTTTCTGTATTTACCCAAATAACTGGTTTATAGTCTCTTTGAAGCAGCAGATGGAAACAGATACCCAACATTTCACGTGCTCTGTTCTCAAGCTATTTCAAGCCAAGTTCACAACAAAGCCTTTTTCTCCATCTTCAAGCATGCAACCAATACCTCCAGCAGAAAGCCATCAGACTAGACTACCACAGATACTTTATCTATAAATACAGGGTCAGAAAAATGCACCTGTCCTGTGTTACAAGTGGCCATACTCACATTCAGAATTACAAATTACCATCTTAGACTGTCTCTAGAAGTATAGCTACCACATCTGGGTCCAGATATTTTTCACCAGTAACATAATCTGCCACAAGCAGTTGAGACCCTGTAATTGACTCCAAATTTGTATTTTATAAATATAAGAATATACAAAGCAGTTATACTTGCAAGTGAAAATCTATTCAACAGGCACTTCTAGAAAGTCAGAGTAGAAAAAGATGATAAATAGAATCAAAGCAGCCTCAGGGCAGCATCCAGTCAGGACCTTCCAACTTAAAAATTAAAAGGAACAGGTTTTGCCATAGTATCATAGCATAACTGATTCAGAAACGTTCCTTGACACTGCCTCTCGTTTTTGCTGCTACCATCACTTGTAGAGTACTACAGCCGACTGGATGCCAGAACTGATCTGAGTTATTAATATCCAGATAAAAAAGGATTATTTTTAACTGGATCAGTTTCCCAGCCAAGTTCACTGTGTAGTCCCCCCCAAACAACTGCATTAGCACAAGCGAAAGGGTGGAATGTAAGCAAAATAAGAAGCTCTTTAAGCCTACGCTGCTACCAGCAAAATGCATATCAAACCTACAATGACTTTTCAAATAGAAAGAGTGAAATCCTACATAAAAGATTTAAACAGGCAACCTATAGTTAAAAAAAAAAAAAGCAATACTTTATTACCTCCTAAGCCAGATATAAATGTTTTACTTGCGAAAAAGCAACTTCTGTGGGTCTGTACAAAAAGGATAAAACCATGAAATAACATTGCAGCCTGCCTGCCAACGTCCTCCATGCAGGTCCTTAACCAGTGAGACACATAGGCAAATACATCACTTCTTCTTTATGACTCTAAGGGGCAGGGCCAGACACAGGTAAAATAATCCCTTTATTTCATTATGAAGTTGATAATATTTAGGCAGAAATCAGAGTGAGAAGCAGGAGAAACAAAGTCCCCATGCAGTTGTTTGGTGGAAGTCTGAAGGAAAACTATGGAAAAAAGATGAAGTTCAGCACCCTTATGAGATCAGTGACTGTTTTGTATTTGCTTACTATTGCCAGGAATCAAAAAGTCTTTGATTACATATTAAAGTTGCTTCCAGCAGGACTCTGAACGCCCCTTCCACAGCTGCCCAAGTCCCAGTGGAACCTGCAGTCCAGCCCACATCACACCAGGCTTCAGAAGACACACGTGGGCATGGGGCCACTGCTCTTCAGAAAACCTAACTAACCAGGAAAACAGGGTTTTACAGTTTAGGTTGCATCCTGCGGTCACAGGGTCTCTCAGCCACCTGTTTGAAGCAAAAGGACAGTTTTTGTGTTCAAATGTGTGAATATGTTTATTTCTTCACTGAAAAAATGAAAGATGAAGTTTTGACACTATGGTGCCTACTACTTCCTCCTGACACTACTCAATATATAATAACAGCTCCCTGGAGAATATGTATCACATGAAAAATTCCACGCAGGCTCTTGTGCATAAACAGCTATATGCCTTTGGGAGCCGATAAGCTCTAGCAGTTCCAGTCACAAAGACTGTAAGCGTTTGGGAGAAAGAGGGCAGGATTCAAACAAAATTTGTTTAGATTTACACAAACATGAAAAAGAGCGCTACCTATCTACATGTTCTACACATTCCCAACACCTGCAAAAATACAAAGATCCCTGCAAGGGGTGTATTACAAATTAATATCATTAGTTCTAGCTTCTTCAAGGTGTTCACAAAATGTTATAGTACATGGAAAATCATTAGGTTTATACAGGATCTTTAAAATACAGCTATATAGAACATGCTTACACAACCATGCTTCTTGAGCAATAATCACAATATTAAAATAACTGTTACTGGGTGTGTAGCTGCATCCCAGCGGCCATGTGAAAGCAATTAATATATAAAAGTCATTATCCCTGTGACAAATATATTCTGGCATTTTTAAGAGATTAATTAACGTATCATCTTGGTAAATAACTGAAAAGTAATTTTACCTTGTCTTAAAAAAGTAATCTTTTCAGAGAGTAAGTATTGCTAAAACATATCTTCTACTTATAGAAGAAAACCTGCTAATATATGTTTAATTCATTAAAAAATACTTTCCTTTTCCATCCCCCCCCCCCTTTTTTTTTTCCTCCTTTCACAGTAAAGTTCTTAAGAAGGTGAAGCAGAAAACACAAAACAAAAAAACCCAACCCAAATACAGGGAAGGACAGGGTGCATCAAGAGAAGACTACTAGTGAATTATCAAAACCCACATACAATAACTAATTCAAAATACATTAATAATTTCAAAACCCACTGTGCCACAATCTCTTTATAGGGAGCACTTTAATATGAAAGACAAAATGGTAAAGCAAAATTTAGTAACTCAAAACCTGTTCATTAACGATGGAATGTATGCAGTTTTGTAAACTGGGTATTCTGTTAGCCATAAGTAGATTTAGGTCCTTGACAAAATGGAATACTGATCAACTAGCATACCTCCTCAAATTTGTCATAAGAACAAACAGTAACGTAAATGTCTAAATAGTGATTGTTGCTATGGGTATCTGACTTATGTGCCTTCCACTGAAGCTTATAAAATTTCACTTGATGTAAACATCTTCATTTTCCACTTGATACATATATTTTCAATAATTTAAATATTTTAACAGGAAACAGTATTTTTCTAAAACAAATTCAGTGAGAAAAGGTGTTGTGCAACATACAAAGATTAAGTTCACCTTGAAAGACGTTTTATAGAGACATTTCATCTAACAAAGTTAATACTCTCCCTACAGACTCCCTGAATGTTGTTAACAATCACGAAGTTTCTAATTTATTTTGTGTGATACATGATTTTAAAAAACCTCCTGACCCCAAATAGAAAGCCGTATTTAAGACTGGATGCTTTATAACTGAACCAATTTGCTCAAGGTTTGCACAAAAAATTGAGATGATCTCTCTTGAGAACCAGGGAGCTGACCCTCCTCTCTGCTCAAAGAAGGGTCAACTACAGCAGGTTTCCCAGGACAATGTCCACTTGGGTTTTGATTGCCTCCCAAGTACAGCTACCTACAAACTCTCTGGGCAACCTCCTCTACTATTCAATCACCTTTACAATTGAAAATAAAAAAGTTTTTCTGGTCTTTAAAAGGAATTTTGTGTTTTAAATTTGTGCCCACTGCCTTTCCTTCTTTCACTAGTAATCACTGAGAAGAGTCTGGCTCTGTCTTTATTACTTCCCGCATCAGGTATTTGTACACCCTGACAAGATGCTCTTGAGCCTTCTCTTCCCCAGGCTGAAAATCCCAGCTCTCTTTGCCTCTCCTTGTATGACAGATGTTCATAGCCCTAAAGCAGCCTCAGGGCCCTTTACTGGACTTGCTCCAGTATCTCCCTGTCTCTCTTCTACTTGGGAGCCCAGCACTGGACCCAGCACTCCATATGTCTCACCAGGGTTCAGTAGAGGTGAAAGATCACCTCCCCTCAACCTGATGGTTATGCTCTGCCTTATGCAGCCCAGGATGCTGTTGGCTGCCTTTGCTGCAATAGCACATTGCTGGCTTACGGTCAACTTGTCCACCAGGACCCCCAGGGCCTTTCCTGCAAAGCTGCTTTCCAGTCAGTGAGCCCCCAGCCTGTGCTACCATGTTGGGTTGTTATTCCTCCACAGATAGAGGACTTGGCATCTCCCTTTGCTGAGCTCCACGAGGCTCCTGTAGACCGTTCAGGTCCCTCGGAACAGCAGCACAACTGCGTGGTTTCTTTCTACTTCTGTATTCTCTGCAAACTCGCTGAAGGTGCACTCTACCCCATAATCACGGAATCACGGAATCTTCAGAGTTGGAAGGGACCTCTAGAGATCATCTAGGTCTTTAACTGAAGCTACTGAACACTGGCCCCACTATCAACCCCTGCAGTACACCAGTAGTGGCTGGCCTCCAGCTGGACCTTGTGATGCTGATCACGAGCCTCTGAGCTCGTTAGCCAGTTTCCAGTCTACCACACTGACCACTTACCTAGTCTGTACTTCATCGGTTTGTCTGTGTTATGGGAGACAGTGTAGAAAAGCTTACTAAAGTAAACATAAACAATATCCATAGCTCTCAACCCCTTCCACCAAGCTAGTCATTGTGTTGCCAACAGCTATCAGGTTCACCAAGCATAATTTCCCCTTCATAAATCCATGCTGATTACTTTCAATGACTTGCCTGCCTTGAGCGTGTTTGGAAATAGTTTCCAGGATAATTTGCTCTATCACCTTCCCAAGGATGGAGGTGAGGCCGACTAGCCTGTAGTTCCCTGGATCCTCCTTCATGTCCTTTTTGAAGACAGGTGAGACATTTGCCTTCTTCCAGGCCTCAAGAACCTTTCCTCATCACCATGACCTTTCTAGGATGATTGATAGTAGCCTCACAGTGACGTGGGCAAGCTCCCTCAGCACTCATTGATGCATCCCATCAGGTCCCATGGACTTGCAGCTATCCCGTCTGTTTAAATGTTCCCAAACTTGATCCTCCCCTACTGAGAGCAAGTCTTCCTAGGTCCAGACTTTCCCACTGGTCTCAAGGGTCTTGGAATACTGAAGGCGAGTCCTACCAGTAAAGACCAAGGCAAAGAAGGCGTTAAGTACCTCAGTCTTTTCCATGTCCTTTGTTACCTATCCCGTTCAGCAGCAGACTCTCATATTCTTTCATCTTCCTTTTGCTGCTGATATCCTTGGAGAAGCCCTTCTTGTTGCCCTTCACATCCCTCGCTAAATTCAACTCCATGTGGGCTTTGGCTTTCCTTATGCAATCCTGGAACGCTTCGATGACATCTCTATACTCCTCCTGAGTCATCTGTCCTTGCTTCGAGCTTTTGTATGCTTACTTTTTATGTCTGAGCTTTGTCAGAAGCATCTTGTTCATTCACGCAGGATTCCTTTCCTTTTTATCTAACTTCCTGCAAGGCTGTTCTTGAGCTTGGAGAAAGTTATTCTTGAAAGTTAACAAGGTCTCATGGACCTCTCTTTTCTCCAGGGCCATATCCAAGGGATTCTTCCAAGATGATCCCTGAGCAGACCAAGGTCTCCTCTCCTAAGTCCAGGGTTTTGATTCTACTATTTGCCTTGACGCCTTGTCTCAGGATCTGGTCTCCATCATTTCACAGTCCCTGCAGCCAATGATGCCCTCAACCTTCACATTCACAACCAGGTCTTCCATGTTTGCAAGCATGAGATGAGCAGACCACCTCCCCTTGTTGGCTCCTCCATCAACTGTGTCAGGAACTTGTCATCAATATACTTCAGAAACTTCCTGGATTGCTTGTACCCTATTGCATTGCCCTCCCAGCAGATACAGAGATAGCTAAGCCCACTATTAGGGCTAGTGTCTGCAAATCCAAGGCTTCTTCCAGTTGTCAGAAGGTGGCCTCATCTACTACTTCTGACCAGGTTGTCCGTAGCAGACAGCCACTGCAACGTCACTCACATTGGTCACCCACTAATACTGACCCACAATCTCTCAACTAGCTTCTCAGGTGTCCAAAAGCAGGGATCCATGCATTCTAGCTGCTCTTTCATAAAGGGCTTCTCCCTTTCCTCACCCTCCTAAAGACCTTGTACCCATCCATTGCAGCACTCCAGCTGCCTGAGCTATTGCACTGCATCTCTGTGATCCTAGTGACATTATAGTTCTGCAATTGCGTGTGGACCTCTAACTCCTCCCACTTTTCCCCATGCTGCATCCGTTAGTGTACAAGCACTTCAGAGAGGCACCCATTTGTGCCGATTTCCAAAAAGATAACAGAGATTCCCCCATAATGCTGTCCGGTAGGCACTTCCTTATTTTGACCATATTCTTGAGGTGAGGCACCAATATTGATTTGCATAAGCAGATTAAACACAGAGCAGTTCTTAACCTCTGTTTTTCTTTAACAACTACTGCTCTTATTTCATTAAAGGATTTGGCTTTTCTCTTTTTCCAGCTAGATATGCTGACCTAACAAAAACTATTACATCTCTTTGCAAATGTTTTCCAAAGTACAGAAATTAATGTCAGTTCATGTATACACACAAAGATTACTGAAACATCTCTTTTGGAAGATGAAATTTGGACAGTTTATTGAAATGCTTTATTCCCTTTTATATGGTAAGTGACCATCACTATTTATATCCATCACCTTCAAAAAATTTTATGAACTAGAACTACTAGCATGGAGTTTTGCATTCTTGATTCACCATTTTTCTAACCTTTTCCAGCAAAGACAGAAATCCCACTGAGTTCACAAGTAGCCCCATTATTTCCCTGTCAGTTTCTCACTGCTGGAGAATCACTACTGTGTTGGAAAAAAGCCTTAACATCATTAATTACACAGCTGCTCTACCTGAGGCACTACACATAAAATCGGAGTAGACAAGCTGGATATACTAAGGCATGAATGACTACAAAGTGATTCAAACACATACAAGCAAACCAGTAAAAAACAAAGGAAAACAATTACTAAAATGAAGTGGTAGAACTGTCTATGGTTGTTCCCTCAAATCTTAAGCCACGTTGTGCTGGGCAGTAACTAGAATCAAGCTGAATCTGGAACGCTGCTTAACAGAAAAATTTTAAGTTGAATTTTTAACAAAATTCCCTAAGAATGCTGTTGCTACTTATATGTTGTTCTTTCCAGCTGAGTAAGTCTCGAACTTGTTAGCTGCCTTCAAATGAATTTTATACAAATCAAGACATTTCAAAGATGGAAAACTTGAGGAATGTCATTGAAAATACGAGAAAAGAGACGCCAAACCAAGGCCTACTTTCAGAAAGCAGACTTTAATTACTCTCTCTTCTTTGGGAAGAGACACTTAGCCCATTAGTACAGATTTAAATCAAGCATGTGCTTTTCCTGCTCAGAGACGTTCTAGGCAAAAAGATGTCATTCAGGATGCTTCACTAGGAAAACTAGAGGAATTCCAGGTTTTGTGTGCTTACAAAGAGAAGTGGGAGAAGGAAGGACAGGAGGTGCGAAAGGACAACAGATTCCAGCCTGTCATTATGAAAGCTTCATTAGCTTTAGCATAAAACCAGTTTGTTCTGTAAACTGCAAACTGAACAAAACTGCGTATTTGGAACAAAATTCCGAGTATCACCTTTAAGGAAAAAAAACCATCTCACTGGTTCGTTCAATTTTTACATTAGTCTCATCTGAAAATGGAAAATGTTACTGGCTAGCATATTTTGGGGTATGTATTTTATGCATTGTTACAAATATATCAAATATTAAAATAAAAAGGTGTTAATTTTTTTAAAGGTTTGTTTTAAGTATCGAAACGCAAGATCATTGACTAATGGTTGCTAGTCAGATATCAATCAATTATTACTGAAAAACGATTTTCCAATTAAGACTGTAGTTGGTTTAGCAGTAATCACTAATTGGTGTTCTAATTGGTGATTTGCTGTTTCATTTGTTAGAATGTACAAATACTTAAAATAGGATACAACAGACAAGACAGCAGGCCCACATGACAGGCAGCTGGGGGATCAGACAAGATGGCCAGCAGCCAAGAGCAAAGCAAAGCAGCTGGGCAGCCCACCAACCATTCCCACAGAATATTTCAATTCCATCAAATCATCATTTCTTAACAGAAAAGTGTACATCAGTAAATTTTCAGCCCACTCTGTGAATATATATACTAGTGAGTTTAAGAGCCTTCAATTTCTAAAGGCAAAACAAACAAAGAAAAAAAATAATACAAACAAGCCAAACGATAGGATACTCCTTTCACTCTCCACCATCGCTTCTCTGAAATTCTACAGTGCTGTACTTAGGTCTTTCTTCATCTACCCCAGAGCTCAGCTTTCTTTCCCTCACTAATCCCCCTTCGTCCTGCCGCCGTATCACTGCTGCTGTACCTGATGTTACACATCTACTACTTGTGTCAATGGTTCAACTTCTGAAAAATTAACTCAAAAACTGCAAAAGGAAACATCACAACTGTCCTGAATCAGGAACCTGAACGGTTTTAAATCCACCAGTCACTCCTTAGTTCTATTACCTTATCTTACAAGGAAAGGTTATAAGAAACCTCTCAAAGTTGATAGTTTTAAAATCTTTTCCTCTGGGCAGTTTACACCTAAATTCTGCTGCTTATGCAGTTAGCTGATAACCTGAAGGAGGAGGGAAGAGAGGACAGAAGAAGAGGGCCAATTAACCAAAGCCATAGCATGGTGATCTTCTCCTCCTCTGTGTTAATTTGGTATCCTTTTGCAAGACTCGAGGGAGCTCTTATGTAAAGATACCTTGCCAACTTGAGTTCCATAAATTAATTTTACATTATAATTGCTGCTCCTCAGTGTGAGTGGATACCTCCTTACCGTTGTACTAGAAGTCAGCAGAATCCCTTTGTAACTCATGTACATGGTATGTGTTGATTCACCCTCCTTCCTGTCTGTCTCCCCTGCAAACAGTTCTTGGGTATGCTTTTACCATTTATATGAAATTTCATTCTGCAGTTCTACAGTTGAGACAAGGATGACTAGATTCTAGCAAAATGTCAAGCTGAACTATACTTAACTTTTATATAAGAGCAAGCTTTCCAGTATAGGCTTCTATATTGTTCTTTATTAAACTAAATATTGTTTGGGCTTCTAACTTTTTCTTCATACTCCCTACTTTTTTTGATACTCAGGTCAATTTCCTGAACACCATCAGCTATGTATGCATGAGATGGTGGATACAAATAGTTTCAAATACACCTCTTTCAAAATCTTAACATACCATATGAAATTCCACCTGCTATCTTAGTTCTCCATAATCTTTTTTTGTACTTCTAAATTTTTACCATTCAACACACAAAATTTATCTTCTATTTTAGAATATCAACACTCACTTTCACTTCCAATCATTAACATCATTAAAAATATTTAATACCAGCCCCACATTTACAACTCTTCCATATGACACTTCTAATGTACACCAATTTAGAGTTACTTTCCTACATCAAAGATGTGTTTTTTCCCCCTCATAACACAATTAACAACAATTTTCTATCACCTCAGAGAACATTAAGGACGGCTTAAACTTATATCCCGTATGCTACTTCCCATCTTTTCCGAATATGCGATTCCTCTCCAGTGTAATCTGAATCTCTCTACCTTCTTATTTAAAGTAACATTTTCAAAAAAGATTTTGTAGCTTTTGTCTTAAGGTCCAGTAACCTATTACAATGGAATTTACATAAACAGGATCATTCTTTAATTGCAGATATAAAAAAAAAAAAAAGTAGTAAATTACATCCACAGAAAGACAAAGATAGTTCTAAGGCATGAAGACAATGATGTGGGAAGCTTCATAAACACATGATGATGGTGTTGCAGTCACCTAGCAGATCTCAAAATGGGAGGCACAAATATCCTACCTTGAAATTATCAATACTCTTTACAGTATTTTGCTTAACCAAAGAAGAAACCTGTCTCTCAAACGTACAGGAGAATGAATACTAACATGGGAAGATTATAGAATTAATTAACGGTACTTAAGTACTGGTCTGCTATGAAGAACTCCCAGCATAAAAAAAAAAAAAAATAATAAAAACTACTCCTTGGAGACAGACCATAGCCATTGAAGGCCTGCTCTGACAGACAGGGAATATGACGGGCAGGGAGCCTAAAAAGGTCTCTTCATGATCAGTGTCAGAGAAAAGGACAGAATATGAACTCATTTTCTGGAAGGTCTAATTTGTGCTTGATGCCTTGTAGAAGCATTTAAGATAACAAGTCTTGTCGAACACTTCCCTCTTCTTAACATGCTTTCGACATTACATTTGATCCTTTTCTTAAACACAAACACATCCACTTTATGATGTCCAGGCTATATTTAATTGCTCAACATGGTAATTAAATATCTGATTCTGTATCAACTGGTAGATATATTCTACTTCTCAATTTCTCTTAAGATTTCACAGAATGATATCTATGCCTCTCAATCATTTTTAAACCTGTTTACTGCCTTCACTGTGTGACTGGCCTCTAGTAAATACTTTTCAGGCCTGAAATTCAGATCCTCTGCAGTAAAACAAAGAGCATCCTCAGGGTAACAACCTGTTTCAGCCCTCCCCAAACCCCTTAGAGAACTCTGATGTCTGTGCAATATGCATGGGGTAAAAGAAATAGCACAGGAAATCCTACTTTATTTACTTGCATTTAAACGATGTGGGAGTTTCTATACTAAGAATTTTGAGTAACTTGGCTTTATGACATCCATGTCTTACATTTCCTTACACACAGACACTCACTCACCCTTCATCCTCTGATTCTAAAAGCAAAGTTTACCAAAGTGACGGAGGAGAAGAGGTACGCTTCTGGATTTAAAGCAGTTTGATAACCCAGACCAATGAATTGCTGTTCATCTCACACTTGACTGACACAGCACAGAGACAGGAAACTTTGTTCCACTTATGACAAAGTAATCCTTTGTCGACATGGCAGGTCACATTCTTCCCAATAATTACAAAACTGTCGACCACTTTCTTTTCACAGCCAGAACAGATTAGTTACCATGGGAAGGAGCAGCGCTTCAAGACAGTGCTCCAATACCTCAACTCATTCACTGTGTTCCAACCAAATAACAAAGCAAAGTCCTACCCCTAGTACTTGCTCCCTGAACTTGAATCGCCAAAGTATCTCAAGACACACAGAACATCTCCCACTTTGTATGTACAGGCTGTAAGACTATGTATTTAAAACTAGAATCCCAGGAAAAGATAAAAATTAAGGTTTAGAGAGGTTAGTTAACAGGGAACTCTGAAAGATGCCGCATGGAGTTACACGTCTACGTAAAATACCAGAATTAGCAAAACCACTGAACAATAACATTTTAAAAAATCCAAAATATCAATTGTGTTCCTTTACAGCCATTTTTATTTTGTATTATTTTTCCAAGGCAGCACTTAATAGTCATTCTCAGTTCAAGACTACTTGCCTTCCTGTGTCATCACTCATCCGGGTTTCTCTTGAACTCAGAAGCGATGTTCATCATCTGTTTGCTTCAGTTTTATCTTTACTCAAAGCCCAGGTCAGAAAAATTCACCAGCAAGGAGTACCTGCATGTCCCCTTTCTATAAATGCCAGTGTTACAACCATCATGATCCAGGAGATACTTGCAAGGAATTCATTTGACATCAATGCAGAAGGAAGAAAGTTTAGTAAAGAAAAAGACTGATGTTCCTCTGAAAGACATACAGTCTGAGTGAAGTGACGGTGCCTTCAAGACAAGCTTTTCTTCAGAACTTATTTACAAGTTTCAGACAGATAGAGGGCTCTGTCTGCCTAGATTTTGAGATTAGAAACAGAATTGAGACAGGGTTATAATGCTCCATTATGAACCAGACGGATGATTTCATTTATGTTATTATATCTTCATGGATTTCAGAGAGAGAGAGTAAGATAAAGTGTACTGAAATTCTTGTATAGCTCCACAGAGTAATTCTGCTCTAGACAACATCCAACGTTTGCATTTTATCAGAAAATCATCCTTCCTCTCCAGAAGATAAAGACTATGTCACTAAACAGAAACATAACTCAAAGCAGGTGATCCTAGAGGGAGGGGGCAGGCAATCCTACAATTCAACAGTTAAATGTTAACTTTTAAAATGTTGCTGTTGAAGTTACTGCTAAGAGTAACCGCATTCACTTGTCTATCATTATTTTAAGCCTTCCCCTCCCAAGAATACCCTCCCAACCTCCAGTGATTTGTGGTTCAGAGGTTTCTAAAGCCAGACAAAATGTCTTCATATTTAATTGCTCTTAATGGATTTTTCTTCCCTGAATTTGTCCAGCTGCTTTTGAAATCATTGAAACGTTGCCAGTCAGCAGCATTCTGCAAAATTAATGCAACATTCTATACAACCAGTGATACAAAAACTTCTGGAAGATGCAGTAAGCATTAATTTTCTGTAGGAGTTAACAACACAACAGAAAACAACACCAGCACTAGTCTCATTTAAATAAAGAGATTCCCCCTTCTCCGTCACCACTATGGGTTTTCATCTCTTAGCTATAATGAAAATAGTCATTCCAAATGATAATCAGTTTATCCTCTTTCCTTTCCAAAAACAAAGTTCAAGCTAACTGCACATATGACTGAACTCCTCCTTTCCCCCCCCCCCCCCCTCCTTTTCTTTCTCCTCACCCCTTTACTGGATCCTGTTTGATCCATCTCCCCTTCTATAGCGTTTACCAGGACTGGAATCAGATTTTCCAGCTTACTTGTTTTCAGAAAAAGTTCATGAAGTTCTCATTACACCATTAAGGTAGCTGGGAATGGATCTGTGTCTGATCCCAAGAATCAGAGTCTGACAGATAAATGCATGACATGGATCCCAATACCCTTTGGGAGAAGAGAAAAACAATACCTGAAATACTTTTAGAAAACACATCAGACAGTATCAATGTAGTTAGGATGTCTGGTAATACAGTTTTATTGCTGTTTTTCTGATGACCCTGAGAATTCAGAAAAAGGAGGCTAGAACAATGCCTGCAATAAGAAAAACACAAGTAAAAACCTAATCCAGAAAGAAACACTGAATGAGGAAACCAGGAAAAATAGCTACTTTTATTTTGGCTGGTAACAGCAGATAAAATTTAATTGAGGAACTTTTTGGCCTTGAGAACAAAGGCTTGGCTGAGAAAGAAGAAAACAGGGTAAAAGATCCCTAACTGACTGTTATTTCTCCTGTATCTGAGACGCTGGATCTCTCATCAATCCCATTCCTCTGGCAAATGAGATGAGAAAAATGACACAGCATGTAGAACAGAAGTTATGAGTTCTGAGTTATCCCTCAGAAGTTGGGAGGGATAACTTGTACAAAACAAGATGATACTGCACAGTAACTTAGGAATTAGTGCCAAATAATTTGAATATAGCAGCCCAGAGAAGTGGCTGAGGGTGACAGGCTAGTATTTTCCCAGGTTCTTCTGAATGCTGGTAAATCCCTATCTACTTGATACAAGTTTGCAAGCTGCATAGGTAGGAACAGATGATCAGCTACATATTTTCTAGGTAGCTGCAAGACCTTCTAAGCATACATCTAGAAGTACTTTTGCTTTAAATAATCTAAACTCAAAGGTTTTGTTTGTTTGCTGTTAGTATGCTTTAGCATTTGAATCTTCAGTATTTTTTCAGCATCTGGCCTTCCCTTCAAGGAGAGCACTCAGTGGTTTCAGCACAGATCTCACTTGATGCGCTCCACAAAGGCAAGTGGACACCAAAGATTACTTCTTACCTTTATGCAGGTAAACACAAGAAGCGGAACCAATTTCTATTTCTCCTCTAAATACTCATTGTTGTAAGGGTGCTCCACAGAGCAGAGCACAATCATGCTCAAACAATACTCTAAAACCATTTTAAATTATTTGCCTTTTCTTCAAAGCATGAGCTTCTTAGCCTCACACAAGCTACTAAGAAAGAGACCCCAAGCTCTACGTCTCCCCATCCTCCCACCTGCTGCCTTCTCCACCTATTTGTACGAGATCCACTCACACTTCACCCACTCCTCCCTCTCCCACCCCCACCACACAGAAAAGACTGTATCTGTATCCCTGGGAAAAGGAGGAAACAATGCAGCAGAACGCTAACTAGGTATATACTTGAAAGAGTATTTAAAAAACTAGAACTGAAATGTCAGTTCTGGAGAGAGCACATTCAAAACTCAATCTGCAAAATAAAACAATTCTTTGTTTCTAAAACTAAGCAAATATTTTAATTTTTAAATAAAGAACCTTAGCATGTAAAAGATTCATTTCTGAAGAAAATAAATGCCACTCATTAATGAGACACAGTATTTACCTACAGCTTATGATCAAACAGGAATCTACAAACTACAAAAGAAAAATAAGGTGGTGTGCTTTGGTTTAACCTTTTCCATGCAACGAAAGAGCAATCATATGGAGTATGAAGTAACTGTACCATTACTGTAGCTTCTGCAAACAATAGAATACTTTTGAAAAAGCAAGCAGTACATGCATTGTCAATATAGTTGTTTATATTTAGAAAAAGAAGCATTTCTTCATTCAGTATTATCAACATTCAAATAATATTCTTGCCTACTGAAGATGTGTCCTCTGTTCAAGTCAGAACTGTTCTACTCAACTAAATACGCCCCTCTCCGAACAATCTGAATTCATGAGTTTCTCCACTGTCAACACTTCAGCACGTCTCACATTTGAGCATCCTACATTCTCATCACAGGGACCGAAGAAAGGAAGCACACTACTGTTCTAAGTACTAGTAGTTAAAGGATGAGTTTTTTATTCTGTGCAAAGGAAACTTCTGCAACAGGAGATTCAAAATGCATGAAAAGCTTTTCTGAAGAGGCTTTTCCATCAATCCTGATTATACGTATATTACTTCCACCCAGAGTTATTTGGACTTCTAGACAGAGATCATACGTACAGAGGGACTAGAAGAGCATTCCTGCTGAATTTCCAGGGTGGAACATCACCATTAGAAAACCTTATGAATATTGTTTGGAAACAGATACCATGTCTAGGGTGACAGGGGAGTGTTTCCTCTGAGATTCGGTCTTGTCTTCTTCTCCTGACCCAAGCAAAGTTTCTCCCCAAAGCACATTCTTTCCTCCTTTACCATTAATACGCCGAGTATATTACAGATTTGCCAGAGTTTCATGTTCTTATAAATCCATTGATTAAAAGGGATGAGTGGTTTCATTAATGAATATACAACTGAAAATAATTCAGAACTGCAGACGTCGAAATAAAAACTTTTTTCTAATTTAGGGCAAAAGCAAAAGATTTCTCATCAAACAGCAATAGAGATGCTCCCTAAAAAGACCTAATCCTTGTTGTGAACCAAAAGTACATGATTTATATGTGCAAAGACGGACTGCTTTGTTTTGTATGGTGACAGCTAATAGCAAGAGGCATAAGAAAGAGGCAATTTATCAAATTTATCTGGAGGTCAAAGGCAACATGCCAAAATTTATTAGTTAAATTGGTCACTCTCATTCTTTTTAAGATTTTACACCTACTCTTGATTCCTTTCAAGGAGAAAGAATATGCCCTCCTGTCATAATTTCATTAGATAAATAATCTAATACAAAGAGAGTTAATTATTAGAACCTTGTACAATTTTACTGTACACAAAACTGGACATGCAGCATTACTTGTCTGCATTAACAATACTAAAAAACAGTATCTGCTTCTTTGTCATGGGACTCCCTAAGAACTCTCTGTTTTAGCCAACACAGACAACACACACCCCAGAATGCATAAAACCCAAAAATACAACTCTTAAGATCTACCCTTTAAGAAAAATCTGGATAAATGTATCCTCTTTTCTAAACTATGTTTAGTTAAGTTGTGTTTACTCTAATTAACAGCATGAAATACAACACATTTTCACCTTAATCTTTCTAGGTGGCATTCATTTAACAACATGTTTTAGGAAAAAAATTTATACTTCCTTCAACTTGTATGCTTTACTGATTTACAAGAAATAACATTTATTTTTAGCATCCAATATTAAAAGATACTTTTCTGAAACCCAAATACAGTTATTCATTTGCTCTATTTTTTCTGTATTTTATAGATGACCAACTCTTATTGGTAACACAATCATCATTACCTTTCCAGCATTCTGGAGTTTATTTATTAATAATTTCCTCTGAAATATTTTGAAAATGTACACATAATTCTTCTACCCGTAAGAGGCAGAACTCCAGTTAGTCTTTGTAAACATAGTTTGCATTTAAGAATCCTGATTTTTTTAGCACCAGTGAGTAATCATGCTAACTGATCACACCTATGGGATGCTGAAATAACCTCATTTACAGTTTTACCAAAGCTACCAAGTATTCTGATACAGAAGAGAGATCATATGGTGCACAATTCATAAATTTAGCCGTTCAATTTAGCAGTCCTCGTACTCCAAATTTCTCTTAGGTCTTGTTCTTTTAACAACTTCCCTAGTTTTTCAAATACCTTCTCACATGCAATTTCTATCCATCTTGACATACTGAGGGGACAAGTTCCTGATCTGTATGTATTAATAACCTTTAAAAAAATCTTTGGAAAAACAGCTACTATTGCTAGCTATGTATTTTGTTGTAGTTTTTTACTGATTTTTCTTTAAAACAGCCTTTGATGATTTGTATGTGCTCCCCACCCTCCCCTTTTTGTTTTGCCAGTATCTCTTAGGATCAAAATAAAAAGTTTTCACCAACAGAATGACTACTCTTGTCTGTGGCACCTCACAAAATTAAATATTATAGAAAATATATCCTTGGGTCTTTTTCATCAGCAGTTCAGTAAAAGACTGTGCAATTGCTTGATCCTTTGTTCCTGATTTCCTGTAAAACCCTTTCTTTTCTGGCAGAAAACTGTTATCACCAGCTGCAGTAGCAGCTACATACATTAAAAATCTTAATTGTTTAATAAATAAGAGTTTCTGTCATCTTAACTCACTCCTCCCCTTGCCATGGATTATCCAGCAAGTCCAGGATAGTAAGCTCATGTTTATCAGCTGAAACCCCATTAATGTAACTTCCTCCACTCTAAATGTACTGAATTTTTATTAGCTCCCCAAGTGATCCTCGGTGCTTCACGTTCTACCCTCTTGTGCCTTCCTCAAAACAGAAGGCATCCTGGTCCTTTGATGGAGAGTGATACTGGGCTCCTCATCTGAACAGTTACCATCTTCCTTGGATTTTTTTTTAAATTTTTTTTAGATCTCTCCCACTATGCCTGGTGAATTTATGACACAGAGGTTGCTGTTGGGGAGAAAGCTGGCAAAAGTCTTATTTCAGACCTCCCACAATCCACTCCTGTATTATTCTATATATACACCTTCCTCACTTCCCCCCATATGCTCTTAGCCTTGAAGTATGTTTTAACTTCTCTTTTCTCATTTTCTTTACATCCAAATTCTCAGCAGCGCTACAATTTTCCTTCCCCCACTCCCTGGGATTCTTCCTCTAGCCACACTTTCCTCTTCCTCATATTACATGTTCAATCTCAGTGAGTTTTACAGTGTTTTCTCTCCTAAGCCTTCTCCCTCCCCTTTTCTTATTTTCTTTTTCTGGGCACAATAGCTTGCCATCCTATATTATCATGCTATATCAGACTCCAACTGTATTTCCAGTTTCCTCTCCACAGCAGTCTCTTGAAAACGCTTATCCCATTAAATCCCATAAAAATGCTTTTTATCTCAATTATGATGGCCTACTGTCTTCAGTATTTAAAAATTAGGACATCCCTTTCAAACTTATCTCTATTTTGTATTTGCTGTTCCATAACACATAGTAGTATCACGCTTGTCTCTCCCTCTTAGTCTATAATAGGTCTTGAAACAGTCGTATTTCATACCTTCTCAGACCACGACCAGAATTGTCTTCATCAAAATCCTTCTAGTGAAAGGACTGTAATCTAAAAACTGTTGTTTTAGTCAAAAGTGAGAGGTGGTATAGAATCCCATTTGCTGGGCTGATGAACATGGTATTTGCAGACAGAAGTAAAGCGCATATAGAAGATACTAATAATATCTCCCCTCTCTACACCTTCAAGAGCCACTGAATATTTATTCAGTTTCTGATTTTTCACTGATTCTCCATTTTCTCTGAAATTTCTGTTTATTCCATTGCTACTCTGCCATTTTGATTTTACTCTGCAAATATATTCTGAATTGCAGGTTTTCACCTTACTCATCTTTAGGTCACCTACTGTATATTCAAATTCCTTCGGTAATGCCCTTAATCTCAGCAAATTTCACCTTCATTGAGGATTTTTGAAACTTGCTTTTCTGATCAAGTCTTCTTCTAAATGCTCCTCTGATTAAGTCTCCTCTGATCAAAGGGACTGTTTCTGTCTGTCTGCTTTTCCTATACATGCCCTGAGTTGCTACATGGCAATAACTTATATTACAGGCTTTTTGTGTCATTTTAAATCTGAGGACTCTTGCGGGGAAATCTGTCTCCTTATATGGGATATTAATTCATTTCTTTATTAAAGAAAATTCAAAAAAACTAAGGGCTTGAATAAAAAGCAGCGTTCAGAAATCATCCTACTGCCTTCAACTTTTGTTTCAAGAAGGTGTCTGCTCCAGCAATTTCTACTGATCCTATACCACTGTAGTGTTTCAATTAAACTAAGCATTTATATCTAATTAAAAAAAAAATAATAGAACTTCTGATGAATTCTGTCTAAAAACACTACTTGGTATTTTGAGGGTACTACAGAAAATAAAACAGTTGTGAGTCAATGAAGTGGAAAATTGCTGTCTTTTAACAGATCCTCTAAGGTGCAAAATATTCTCTTATTTGCTGTTATCAGTATGTCTAGTAATTGCTTTTTTGCCCAACTATTTAAAAGGGGGGAAATAGACTTACAGTCTGGAGAAAAAGAGATGGCAAAACATACAAAGTTAAAGCATTAATGTTTTTTTAATTGTTTCCCGATTTTATAGCAATAAGAAAACATACCAAAAAAGACATTTGGCCTATCAAAACAGAGAAGTTAGAGATATGAAAAGAAGCTGCATAAGAATATTAAAACAAGCAACAGGTCATAATTATAAATGAACACTCATGGTTTTTTGTTACTCCAGTTCTTTGGAAAAACAAGCCTTACTACTAATTAAAAGTGGTTTAGGTATAATGTTGGTAATACTCCTAGAAACACTTCTACATAGATTTAATTATAAAACAGCACTGTAAAAAATTACCTGGTACTAAATTACACTTTAGGTCTACATAACAAGGAACACTACAAAATCACTTTCTGTAACAAACCAACAACTCTGCATAGACTAAGATACGTCCTTCTTCAATGACTAGCACACAGATACATAGTTGCATTTTCCTGAGCTTTCTAAAGAGAATTTTAGGTTTGGGTTGGGTTTTTCTGGGGGGGGTTGTTTTGAGGGTTTTTTTGTTGGGTGGTTTTTATTTTATTTTTTTTTTTAATACCTCTGCATGGTTTTGGATTCTCCTCAATTTTATAAAGACTGAGAAAAGCGAGAGGAAATTCTGTTATTTGCAAACATATAGACAAAATTGAATTTCTAAGAATCATTTATTTTAAGAGACAAATATGAAGGCAGCCTGCAAAAGGCCACAAATATACTTTAATTGAGATTATCAAATCAAGTAAGGGCTGCACTAATGCTGTCATGCCAAAGTAGAGGAGATCTAGTCAAAGTACCAGACAACCAGGCTCTTCGGTAAAACTCTCTCAGGAATCTCTTGAGCGAGCACTGAAACTTTTCGCAGCCCCACATCTGTGGAGGAAGGTTTCTAGGTTTCCCCTGCTCTGGGCGACCATGTCATTGCAACAGATCCAGATATTTTACACTTACACACACACTCAATTCACTTATGTACTGTAATTTCTGTTAGGATAGCTGTACCCAAACCAGTTATATAAAAGAGTTCAGTATGATCAACTGCATTAAGATACAACCACATGAGATGATTAAAATAACTTTTTCCAGGTGCCAGATATCTGCCATCATGTTTGGATAAAATCAGGACTATCTTACTCCTTGCTGAGCTTCTAATCCTGCCTCCTCAGAATATGTCAAAACCGATAACCATGGCAGACACTTACACTTGATATCTTTATTTTCTCAATAGCATCAAAATCTACAAACTGCAGTTCTAGTTGATGTCTCCCTCTCCTGAACTGCCCTTCCTATCCCTTCATCCCCCACAGTCCTCCTCACCTCCCCCAACATGTTGACACAGGGAAGTTTTAAAAAGAAATCATAATAAAGTACATTGCACAGAAGGGAGATTTATTTTAGCATAGGCACATAAGAAGAAGCAGCACTGAGAAAAATACTTGTATGCAAGAACCCTAGTAAGTTATCTCAGCTTTTATCCAAGTTGAAGTATTTACTTCGTAAGATCTCAAGTCAAATAATCTTTTTAAATGCAGAGTTAAGGTACCACAGTGCCTGCATAGAACAAATATTGCAGAAACTCAGTAATTTTTGCAGGACATTTTACACTGATCTGTGAGTGCCCAAAGACATTACTGCAAAAAGTGATCTATTTAGGAATATGTGGCGTAATGCAACGCAGCTCTTTCAAAACTATCCCTACAGGTATTGCTTCTTTGAAAGGAAGTAATACCTCATCAGAATGGAGGGAGTATTGATCTGGTAAATGGCAAAATACAGCGTCTTCCTAACCTTTCACCTTGACTTCTGTCACTGTAACATATATTCAGAATATATTTTCTAAAGTGTTTTTTCTTTCTCTTTTTGTTCCGTAAGATCAACAAAATGCTTACTGTATTACGAATAAAACGACCCATGCACCAAATTCTGACAGAAAACTACCTGGTAAAAAATTCAGACCATCAGAAAAATCCATAAAACAAAACAAAACAAACAAAAGAGTAAAATGCTTTTCTTCCTGAAAGGAGGGGGGGGGGGAAAGATGAGTTGTAGAATGAATATCATATAATGAACAATCCATGAAAATAATGCTGAATTACCAACCCCATGCAACAGTGAAAACCCAGAGAAGCAAACACTAAAAATACTATATAAGGAGGCCAAACCATACCCAAAGCAACCTAAAATCTGTCGCAATCCTTCTAGAAGTTTTGTATTTATAAAACAAAGAAGATACAGGACACATTTCAACCACGTAAATTTGCACTGCACCACAGTAAATAATTTCAGATATACTGCCTAAGTTTATAAGACTTTTCCTGTCTGCTCTCAAACCTGACTTATATAATAACCTTCATATGGTTCAGCGCTCTCCATCAATTTCTCGGTACTCTCACACAGCTCTCCTCATAGCTCATAAATACCACCCTTTCTTCACACCCTTCTCTCTTTCTATACCATTCCAACAACTTAATTGATGACATTTAACTCTGCAAGTAAAAAAAAAAAAAAAAATCTTAAAAAACCCCACAACAGTAAACCAAGGAAATGTGATTTCTTTTTTTTTAACCATCTGTATCTCTCTGAAAAAACATTAATTACAGAGTATAACAAAACAGCATATAAGGGTGAACAAAAATATACCACAAACTTACTATTCTTGACTAAATGGTTTCTTATAGACAGAAGGCACTAAGGGTGACAAGAAATCCTCTCAGTTAGGGGTGCGGGAGAGAAAGACGTTTCTCTAGACCAAATCCAGGCAGTTTCCCACTGCCAACTCCAGACTAGCTTCATCATCCATTAATAAGATGAAATACGATTCACCTGTGATTTTTACTGGTTTTAGCAAAAAAGTTTTTAACTGACAAATGGTTTTGGACTCTTTCAGGCTCTTTTTCATGCATATAAAAATTAGGAAAATCTCAAAAAATATTATGCAAAAAACTCTGCTTTGGACTACACATTTATAAGGAGGCTTGTAATGAAATCAAGTAAGCATGGTATTCTTCCCAGGTGAGGCCAACTCGAAAAATTGTTGAGTTTTTGTGCATGTTTTTTTTTTCTTTGTAGAAGTCAAAATGCTCTTTTGTGAGCTTCAAACAATGCTCTCATGCTTGCAAGTGGAATTGTTTGAAATAATCTCTGCATAGTAAAACTCTTGATATACACACAAGAAAGTGGTATGTTTGAATATCAGCACATTGCATACAAACAGAAATCGCTTTCAATAAGTCAAGCACAGATCATGCATTTTACTGCCATCCATTCTCTTGAAATGGAATTGCAAAACAATCAGAGTTTGCATTTATTTTAATTGCAGATAATATTCTGAGCCATGCTGAAAACACTATGCCTATAGGAATACATATAAACATTTACACTTCACCCTGAACTCTGTGAAAATGCAGGGAAAATAAATTACTCATCATCTATCACTTCTAATAATGACCCATTAGAACAAAAAGCCGGAAAAAATAATCACAAACTATTCTGAAATGCTTAACATGGGAAGAGTAAAAACAACAGAAACTATTACAATAGATGTTTAATTAATTGATAAATTTCAATATTCATTTACAGCAATCCTTAAACTAACTCTCCGAGAGCATGTAAGAATTGATGAATGCTTTTACTGTTGTAATTTTTAAACTGCAGGGGTTATTTCTGAAAAAACTACTTCAACTCCAAAATAGCTTGGTGCAAAAATGGCACTCATGCAACTTCTACTGGAGCAGGGTCTTTACCAAGATGATATGAACAATTTTCTAGCACCCTCCAGCTGGACCATATGCTAGAACGCATTCATTTCATTTCACTTCACTCTTCTACCCTTTATCCTGCCTTTCTCCCTTTCCACCCTCCCAAATTTTTCAGAACGTACTTACAGTCCCTACAAAATGCAGAGAACACAGAAAATGTTGTATCTTTAATGCAGATATATACATGGTATTGATGTCTTTCCAGAGTGAGCCCTCCCTATTTGAAATATGCACTTACACACACTTTTAAGGGAAGCAGCTGCTTAAAACCACACAAGTATCTACTGTGTTATGTGCTTTCCTGCACCTCCATCTAAATCATGACCTCCAAATTATTTCATGTGACAAATATAACAATGCTAACTATTTTTGTCAATATCGTTGTAAGAAAATTTTTAGTTTTATTCATTTAAAGTCCTGATACCTCTACGTGGACTTACAGATAAGACAGATACACTAACAGGATGTTTTCCTGCCTTACTAAGAATGTTATCCGAAATACTGAAAGGGACTTTAAACAATTTGGCATCTGTGGGAATAAAAAGCAACCTGAAAACATTTTTCCTAGTACAAGTCTAACGCCTGCGCAGCAGCTTTCAAGTTGTTATGAGTCTCTCAATACTCATATGTATCCAAATACCTATGCTTACATAAGAAAACCTGAAGTAATAGATAATAATAAAAAAAATCTAAAATGCATCAAGTTAATTGATCTTCCATTTCAATGAATGGTGCGAATATTTATTTCCACTTAGATTTATAACAAATTGTACATATAGGTGAACATTTCCATTAAGACCCGATTAATATGACAAAAAGTAATA
>VFFE01006067.1:78752-119319 GCA_008921705.1 Burhinus oedicnemus | reverse complement strand
GGGAAAGCCTTACTGCTATTCAGTGACCAAAACATTCCTTGTGCTAGTATACCAAAAAGGTGTACAGCTCAGGCCTATCTTCTGGCTTGTAACTCTAGCTAGTCACAGCATGCGCAGCCCCGTTCTTCAGCCAAACAGAATCAACAGAACAGAGGTGAGCAGCACTGAAAAAAGGGAGAGAAGACATCTGAAGGTATTCACTCATTCAGACCTGATAAAGTCCCTGGTCAGGGGAGGAGGAGGACTGGGAGGCACAGGAAACTAGTCTCCAGTAATGTCACTGCTTGTAAATAAACCTGCCCAGAGAAGTTCTAGCACCTTCATTTAACACAGGGAAAAGTTCTTATATTAAAAAAAGGAGTCTTTGATCCATGATATTCTACCAGTTTTCCTTAGAGTGCTGATGTTTGCAAATCATTTTATTTTCTAACTCTTCCATTCTTCCATAAAATTTAGCAACTTCCAATACTAACAGTTGAAATGACTGCTTTAATGTGCCAGGCTCAAGCTACAATTAAAAACAAGTACTTGGAAAGCATGGACTGCTGAAGCATATTTCATGTTTACATGATTAGAATATAAGGCCTTCATTCTAAGGAAGGTCACATTACTCTTGCAGAGGAACAAAGACGACACTACAGTCCTCTTCTTAAGTGTCTGAAGTGCCCAATCCTACTTCTAGGTTCAGCAGCCTCTTCTAGGGATCCAGCCTTGCCTTCTAGGGTAACAGTATTCTACTTCTACTTAACATCTTGAAGATGAAATGCTGAAATTCTCAGTCTTGTGCTGAAAATGCATAACAATGAATCATGGAGACATCTTTTACACAGAAGCTAAAAGTCCCTTTCCACCTCATGAAAGTTAGACAACTAGAAACTCTTACTGATGCACAATTTCAATATTTAACAAATGCTCAACTTCCAGTTAGTTAGTTACCTGTGAAAGTTTATTTCAGCCCCCTAGATTAAACATCTGCTCCACAAGCAGTCAAGCTCTGCTAAAAACGATTGCAGGAACAGGCAGAAAAACAAAAAAAAGGGATCCAAGAGAGCATTTTTTTGCCAGAGCCCACATGAAACATCCCCAATCAAGTACATCCCTAAGAAGAATCTTGAATATAAGAAGAGGCTAGAAATCAAATTATGAAAGGAAGATTTTTGAAAAACTAAACCAACCTACTGGTTTTAAAGCAGTAGACATGCACCATAAATTTGAACCTTACCATACTTTCTACTCCCTGATCAAGTCACCGGTGAGCAGACATTCAGCCTGAGTTCTATGGTGTAGAAACAGTGCCTTATCCAAAAAGCGTACGGAACTACAAGCAACTTCTCCCTTAAATTAAGTTTATAACCAGAGGAAATGAGTGCAAACCCCTCAAATTACAAACTTTATTCTAGATTAAGAAAAAAAGACCAAGTGAATCTGCTAAGCAACAAAAATTTTACACAAGTCCCTGTCTGAAACATAGGCTATGCTCTATTAGTGCTATGATTCTAACTATAGGATGATATTCTCTGGTTTATTAAAAAGTGAAAAGAAAGTCACTTGGGTCATGCACCACATTAGTAGTATTAAACAAAACAAACAAACAAACAAACAAAAAACTAAAACCCCCACAACACTACAGGCTGCAATGTCATTTGCACCTTTACTTTTCATCCAAGACTGATCATTCCAAGGTGAGACAATTTTTGTCACAAAAAAAATTCTATGAACTACACCCCTATTTCAACATAGGGTCAACTCTCATTTTTACAGGTACAAGTGAATTACCCTATTTCAGTTAAGACATCCTTTTTAAACATAATGAAATGAGTGCTTTGAAATCGCTCAGGCACAGCAGAATTCTGCAGACAATTTTCTGATTAGGAACTTATTATTGAGCTTTTCCAATCTTGAAGTTTGCCACTGAAATTCTTAAACATACAGAATTGTTGGAGGCCACATACACAGAAATCTTTTTTCCAGCACGCAAACCACTCCTGAGCATCTAGAAAATGCACATCCGGACTCAGAAAGAACAGGACTGAGTGTCAATAGTACGATAGTATTTCTTGCTTCACCCTCAACTATATTTGTAAAATGATGCAGCCAACACAGAAAACCCTCTTAAAAGCACAAAGCTGAGAGACCACATTCAGCCACCTAAAACAATATTGGACAAGTGACTCAAGAATTCCTAAAAAAGGTGCTCATAGTTACCTATCTCCGTCCTTCTGCCCAGTATTTCATTACTTACTGTATCAGTTTACACTCTTCCTATTAACATCTTGCTCCAAAACCTGGCAATTTACCTTATTTGCCTAACAGGTAATCCTTATGATCAGACTCTTGAAAACCCTACAACCTACTGAGCGGCAGACACAGCAGCTATCAGCCTGCCCTGAATGGGGGGTGGGGTGCATTGCAGGAGTGGTGGTGGTGGTGTATGCCCCAAAGGTACATGTAGCTTTTCAGATCAATCACCATCAGCTATATTATTGGATGAGAATAAAAGAATGTTTATCTAAAATAGCTCTGAAAAGAAAAACACCATCTTTCCACCCAAAGATTGAAAACTACTAGACAGTAAGAAACCTCCTTCAGAATCTGTCTTTAAGCCTCTGCCACCCAGTGCAGAGGTGACCCTTGATGAGTTCATAGAACTCTCAGAACTACCCACTTTGCAGTATCTACAGTTACTTTAATGCTGACCACCTTTATTACTTGCCTCCTAAGAGTTTGACTTCCTCTCTTACTATGACTAGGGCCAAGTGACATCTCAGAATCAGGACAGGGATGATACTGGTTTCTTACTCATCCCTGTTCAAGATTCCTTGATTTCATGTAGAGAATACAAGATAGATTTTAAATAATTGCCATGTATGTGGTTTCAAGATATTATTTTTTTAATCTACTTAATTTCATAAGAAAATGGTAAAACTTTATAAAATACATAATTGTTTCAGTAACAGGAGAGATAATCTCTCTTCATATCCAGCGTCTAAATACATAACCTAAACAAATAAGGTGAAAACGGGGACTAAAACATCTAGACTGAGTGAGATCCACCTACCTGGCATTTTTTAGCACATTTAATCAGAAATCACACAGGCACAGAAGGATGGCTTTTATATCTGCTCTAACAAACCGACTTTATGACACCTAAAAATTTAAGAGGCCTTTAAAAGTGATGCAAATATGGAGCACTGAGTATTTTGGTGCTTGAGTAAGCAAAAAGTAACTAGATACTGACACCATCTAGTGGCACCTTGCAAGGCTAAATGTGACTAACAGATTTTTGGTGTGCTAAACTTTAAAAAGTTAAGAGCAAGCATTAATTTGATGACATACCCCTAAAAAGAGAACTTTAAAACAACTCAAAGCTCTATATTCTTCTGTGTAAATCAATACTTGTTTTCTTAAATAGCAATTTCTTTTTTTAATTTTTAAACAAGCACTAACATTTCTTAGTGCTTATCTAATGTGAAAATTAATAGTAAGACAGAAAATTAGCTGAAAAACTGCACATGGGAAGCAAGCAAAGGGCACATATGTTGCTTTACATCTCACAATGCTTCCAGGAAAAATAAATCTTCACTGAACACCCAGGAGACATATGCAGGCTACGGAAACAGCTTATTACATAGTGCATGTTTTATCCACAATAGTGTCTTAACCTAGCAAGATGAACACTGCTGGACCATAAAATTAAAGATATCAAAAGGTAAGGAAATTCCAAGGTTGAGTTAATGGAATTGACTCTTTGTATGGTAAAAAACTGGCTGGATGGCCGGGCCCAAAAAGTGGTGGTGAATCGAGTGAAATCCAGTTGGCAGCCAGTCACAACTGGTGTTTCCCAGGGCTCAGTATTGGGGACAGTTCTGTTAATATCTTTATCAACAACCTGGATGAGGGGATTGAGTGCACTCTCAGTAAGTTTGCACACGACACCAAGCTGGGCAGGAGTGTTGATCTGCTTGAAGGTAGGAAGGCCCTGCAGAGAGACCTGGACAGACTGGATTGATGGCCTGAAGCCAATGGCATGAAGTTCAACAATGCCAAGTGCCAGATCCTGCACCTGGGTCGCAACAACCCCACGCAGCGCTACAGGCTTGGGGAAGAGTGGCTGGAAAGCTGCCTGACAGAAAAGGACCTGGGGGTGTTGGTCAACAGTTGGCTGAACATGAGCCAGCAGTGTGCCCAGGTGGCCAAGAAAGCCAACAGCATCCTGGCTTGTATTAGAAACAGTGCTGCCAGCAGGACTAGGGAAGTGATCGTCCCCCTGTACTTAGCACTGGTGAGGCCCCACCTCGAATAATGTGTTCAGTTTTGGGCTCCTCACTACAAGAATACTGAGGTGCTGGAGCATGTCCAAAGAAGAGCAATGAAGCCACTGAAGGGTCTAGAGCACATGTCTTCTGAGGAGCACCTAAGGGAACTGGGGTTGTTTAGCCTGGAGAAAAGGAGGCTCAGGGGAGACCTTATCACTCTCTACAACTACCTGAAAGGAGGCTGTAGTGAGGTGGGGGTCGGCCTCTTCTCCCAAGTAACAAGCGATAGGACAAGAGGAAATGGCCTCAAGTTACGCCAGGGGAGGTTTAGATTGGATATTAGGAAAAAATTCTTCACCAAAAGGGTTATCAAGCACTGGAATAGGCTGCCCGTGGAAGTGGTTGAGTCGCCATCCCTGGAAGCATTTAAAAGACACGTAGATATGGTGCTTATGGACATGGTTTAGTGGTGGACTTGGCAGTGTTAGGTTAACGGTTGGACTCAATGATCTTAAAGGTCTTTTCCAAACTAGATGATTCTATAATGACCAAAAAAAATGTTGTGGAAGCTAGAGCAGCAAAATGCAGCTCAGGTCTTTTGCTCCAAGGCCTCAGGAAAGAGGCTGTTCTCCATTTCCTCCAGAGATTTGTGCTGAAAGTACCAAAGAGTCGACCAAAGAAGCCTAAAGCATGTCTTCCTTTTAACACAGAATGAAGGCAGGCACACAAAGGCAACACAATGCTATATGTAAGAAACAAAAATCACCAAATAGACCTCCAAGTAATTTTGTTAATGACTACACATCCTCATCTGGAAATATAATGCAGCAGCAAAGTGGTGAGAAGCCTACTGTCCCATGATCACGTCCAACTATGAGTTGCACAGGAGACTAGAAAGTATTAAATGTCTAAGACAGACGAGTTTGACAAAGAGTTCACTATTACACAAATCTTTTAGATAATGGACTCTATGAAAGGTCTTAAAATATTGAGAATATCAGTGAAGGAACTCAATGGAATCACATGAAGCTCAAAAATCCTTCAAAAAGCATATTCCGCAAAATGACTTTTAACAATTAAGTGTTTATTTAGAACCCTGCCCAAAATGAAAATTTTCAGACAACCAGTCAAAAAACCATGGTCCAGGTATATTCTATAATAACAATATCTATGGCTAACCCCTGCCCCTCCACCCCCCCACCCCCGTTTATAAAGAACACTTTAATGCTTTAAGCTTAAGATAACATTCTTTCTTCTTTTATAGGAAATTCACATGGATTTGAACCACCTGAAATTAAACAATCCAAAATTTAACAACAGCATCCTGAAGATGAAATAAACAGCTCTAAATAGAAGCAACCCAATTTCTGCCAGTTAACAATTACAAACAACAAAACAAAAAACTTTAAACCTATAAATGATACTTATTCGAAACACAGTCATCTCTTCCTCAACTCATTCAGATTGCTATGCTACTTAAAATCCATTCCAGTTCTTCAGGACTCATCAGTAAAAGATAGCACAGCAGCAACCCTGCAGCAACCAGCACAATCCTATCTACGGTGGGAAGTGCTCTCTTACATTTTATAAGATGACTCCTACTAGTCTGTATCTCAGAACACAGTGCATTGAAATGCTTGCTAATGACCATACTTTCCTACAAAGTCCTACAAGACTAGGACATTAACTACTACAGAGAAATTCTCTCCATAGCTGGAATAGTAAGTGCAAAGGAACACACATACATTGTTGGATTTGGGAGTTGTTCTCGCAACCAAACAGCTTTACATAAAAACAATCAAAAAGTGTTTAAATTTTGGGTTTAGGCTGTATCTTAATAAATGAGCACCTCAATAATCATTCTGTATCTTTTTTTCAGTTTTGTTTTAAATTTTAACTTAACAATTGCTAAAAAATGCCCTTGGACTAATTAACACTATCTTGTAAATTACTTACAATATTTTTCTATTAGTGGTTTTGACAATGCAGCCACTATCTACAAACAAAATAAGTATCATTAAAATTGTTCTGACATAGCACATAAAAAAATGTGATCACCATTTGAGTACAGCAGTAAGAATTACTTTAGTGCAGTATTTATTGTGCTTTAGTAACTGTGATGTGACTAATTGCATGTTTTCCCCAAATCATTCATTAATTGCACTATCTACTTCTAGGAATTTTGCTTAGAGAACAGCAGTTCAGGGAGGCAAATGGTAAAAGTATGTCTCCACTTGTGCAGCTGTTAGCTGTCCTCCAAATCACAGGCTGGAACACACCCAATATATATGACCCTTGTACAAAATAGATATAAAAATCCCTAAGAAAAGCACAGATGGTGTCAGAGTCCATGAGTTCATTAAGGAGCATTCAACTAGAACCCAAACCTTAAAGATCACTGTCTACACTCTGTAATCCTTATGGAAACCGGAGTCATGGAAAAAAATTAATTAAAAGATCTCCAACTACTAATGTAGCAACAGTTTCCTCCAAGACTAGCAGTACAATAATTTTGGTAAAATCCCAGCCCTCCCAAGGAATGCAGCAGCAAAGAAAGTTCTCAGGTACATAACATGGAGTCCTAGCTGGATTCACAATGCTGCCAGCACCCAAAAGCCTACATGACAACTCATCAACCTACTCTGGCAAGACCTGAGGCTGAGGTTTCACATTCTGGGGCCATTGCATCACGTTTTTCTGCTAGGTTCTTTTTCAGTTGGATCAGTTCCCCACACAGCTGCATGTTCAGCTGTGCCAGCACAAAGCAGAGTGCAGCAACAAGCAGACCAGGGGGTGCCACTAAAGACACGCCCAGGGAACAAGAAGTTTGGAAACCTGCGAAACAATCAAATAGCTGGGGAATAGCTGCCTCAAAAAAAAAAAGAAAAAAAAAGGAAAGAAAAAGGAGGAAGACATCTGATTACAGTTAAGAAAATGCTACAGAATAGTTTTTCACTGGGAGGAGAGAACATTCTTGTTTTGGGAAATCCTGAAGCCAAATTCTGACCAGTAATGATGAAGACGACGAAAGCTGGGCACAGAAACCACCTTGAACATGCTTGCTAAGCTGAATCAATCTGCCTTGGTTATAATCATCTGAATACAAGTCAGTGGTTCACAGTATTCAAAATCTGCAAAAAGACTGACACTTTGCCTAGGACCTTCTCCTAAGAGTAGCAGAATGCAATTAACAAGGCAACTCAATTGCATGCCTGCAGAGAAAACCCTTTAGCTAACAACAGCAATTCAAACATACTGCATTTTGGGAAAACTACAAACTGCAGACCAGCTTAGGATATTTTAAAGGCTAGGAAAAAATACTGTGATACTGTAGTCTAACCTGAGATATAATGCAGAGAAGAAAGAACTTCATCCAGTAATTTTTGATGTAAACTCACAACTTCTGTTGGACGCAAGTACTCCCTTTTTATGAAAAAAAAGCATATTAAATCTGGACTTCAGTGGCTACAAGCAACAGAAAACATAATGCACTTCAAGAGAAATGACTCCAACATTTAACAGGTTTCATTTAAAATTATAAATATATATGCTAGATGTATTTAGACTTCAGCAAGGCATCAGGCATCAACTTACACTACATTCAAAGATAGCCTGCCCTTAACTAATACTCCCTGCTTCCATGCAGCAAGGGAAGTATTTGCCTGGTTAGTTCCAATAATGACATGCAGTAACCCGCCATGAATCTTTCTCAAGGTCCCTCTTTTCTGGGGTTTGAGTCTTAATTCTTATAAAGAAATTACCTACAGTCTTTTTTTACTACATTTATAAGAAGATATTAGCTAGATGAAAATACTAACATACAAAGAATACACCCAACTGAATGATCCACATTTGTTAATATATTTGTGAAAAAATGAGACTGACCAAAACATAAGAAACTATAGACATGAAACCTAATAGAACTGTATCAACCAAGCATTGCATTCATCTTGATCCCCGATTCAACTTCTGCAATCAACTAACAATTTTGTTCTACTACACACAAACTATATTGAAAACGCTTTTCAACAAAGAACACTAACACATCTGTCTTTAATAAAGACTCATCTTTCCACATTATATACAAAGGTGTGCACATTTATTAAAGTTATTTAATTGAATAAATAACAGGCTTCCAGGGAAGAAAGTTGTTCAGCATTAGTCATGCTACTATAGAATCATAGAATGGTTTAGGTTGGAAGGAACCTTACAGATCATCTAGTTCCAAACCCCCTGCCATGGGCAAGGGCACCTCCCGCTAGATCAGGTTGCCCAAAGCCCCATCCAGCCTGGCCTTGAACACTTCCAGGGATGGGGCGTCCACAGCTTCCTTGGGCAATCTGTTCCAGTGCCTCACCACCCTCAGAGTGAAAAATTTCTTCCTAATATCTATTCTAAATCTACCCTCTTCCAGTTTGAAGCCATTACCCCTTGTCCTATCACTACATGCCCTTGTAAAAAGTCCCTTTCCAGCTTTCTTGTAGGCCCCCTTAGAAGTATTGGAAGGCTGCTATAAGGTCTCCCTGGAGCCTTCTCTTCTCCAGGCTGAACAACCCCAACTCTCTCAGCCTGTCCTCAGAGCAGAGGTGCTCCAGCCCTCTGATCATCTTTGTGGCCCTTCTCTGGACCCATTCCAACAGGTTCATGTCCTTCTTATGTTGGGGGCTCCACAGCTGGACACAGTATTCCAGGTGGGGTCTCATGAGAGCAGAGTAGAGGGGCAGAATCACCTCCCTCAACCTGCTGGCCATGCTTCTTTTGATGCAGCCCAGGATGTAGTTGGCCTTCTAGGCTGCAAGCGCACATAGCCAGCTCACATTGAGCTTCTCATCTAGTAACACCCCCAAGTCCCTCTCCTCAGGGCTGCTCTCAATCCACTCTCCATCTCGCCTCTATTTGTGCATGGGATTGCCCCAACCCACATGCAGGACCTTGCGCTTGGCCTTATTGAATTTCATGAGGTTGGCATGGGCCCGCCTCTCAAGTCTGTCCAGGTCCCTCTGGATGGCATCCCTTCCCTCCAGCGTGTCAACCCCTCCACACAGCTTGGTGTCGTCAGTAAACTTGCTGAGGGTGCACTCAATCCCAACATCCATGTTGCCAACAAAGATGTTAAAATAGTACCGGTCCCAGTACCAACTCTTGAGGAACACCACTCGTCACTGCATGTTACTTGGACATCAAGTCCTTGACCACAACGCTTTGAGTGGGGCCATCCAGCCAGTTCCTTATCCACCCAGTGGTCCATCCATCAAATCCACGTCTCTCCAATTTAGAGACCAGGATATCATGTAGGACAGTGTCAAATGCCTTGCACAAGTCCAGGTAGATGACATCTGTTGTTCTCCCCTTATCCACCAATGCTGTAACCCCGTCATAGAAGGGTACCAAGTTTGTCAGGCAGAATTTGCCCTTAGTGAAGCCACGTTGGCTGCCACCAATCACCTCCTTATTTTTCATGTGCTTTAGCAGAGTTTCCAGGAGGAAAAGATCTTGTGATATTTTACTGATTATATCCAATTTATTAAATACATCAACTTCTTACAACTTTGTCCAAGACTAACTTCAGACTAGACAAATTTATCATTCTGAAGATCATCCTGCTTCAGCATTTTACACTGATGGAACTTCAGGACTTAAAAACTGAATAAAATATGCATTAGTGAGATTAAAACATTCTGAACTCCCTTTACTTTTCAGTTCCCAAGCATTTAAAAATTAACTATAATTGTGATTAGAATGTATGACACAAAGTAACAATTTATAGAATGGAATAAAATTTATTTTTACTTTATATTTATAATGCAACGTACCAGCATTCTACTTCTTTCAAGTTACAAGTAGTAAATTAATTATAGAACACTTGCAGCTTTTTGCATTGTGGATAATACTTTTACGGTCTTTGGTACTGGAGTTCAACAGCTGTTGCAAACAAGAACATGTGTCCCTCACTTCATAAAAAAAAAACCTGTAACTTCCCTTTTCCCATTAATTAAAATTCCTCCAGTATTATTTTCACTACTACCCCATTTCTTTGAAAATACAGATACACTTTTTTTTAATACTTCATTACTAACAAAGTTTTCTCACTTCTTGAGACTTATTTCATGATTGAGATGTGACTTTAAACAGGCATCTAAGAAAATACTAAGTATTTTAATTCAGGTTTTTAATGCCTAGATGTTTATTCCCACACGGTTCTGCCCATGTTTGTTTACAGTTCCGAAGAACTGGTATTTTCAACCAGCATTTGTATTTTTTTATGCTTGTTCTTAAAACTATGTACACAGTACAAAGCAGAACCTCCATCAGTAAACCTCTCCTCTGATCCACTGCAACACTTAGTCCTGTCACTCCTAAATGTTACCACCTCAATAGCAAAATTAATACAGTTCAGCCCACACTCCCGCGTTCTTTGCTAAGTATATCCAGTAAGTCGTACTGCACTCACATCATACCAAGTTGTACTAGGCTAATCAGAAACAGCAGTGTAAGCTGTTTGCAGAGGGGGTGGCTGTCAATTTTCATAAAATAAAACAAAATATAAATCAAAATAAAAAAATAAAAATAAAAACAAAACAAAAACATGGGATCAGACTGTTCTTCAGTAAATTTTATAGCCAGCATATTGCCACGTTCCCTTCAGGTTTTACTATGCCTCTGGAATTGGAAATACCAGCAGTTATATTAGACCAGCTGGATGAGATGTAGTTACATGTTGTGGGTACTAAGGTCCTTAAGTTCCCCATATATTCAACAGAAAGAGACAGAAGCCTCAATCACTCAAATGCTTCTGAATTTACATACTGATTTTAGATAACTGCAAATTCCTCCCTAGTAATATCAAATCTAAACATTTGTCACCTACAAAATGAAGGCGAGGTAGGTTTCCAGGAACTCTAACTCACACTGGTTTATGTCAGACGTAGTGAACAAGTGGACATGTACACACAGTTATGAAATGGTCCACAGCTAGCCTGAATCATGAAGCAGTGCTTTTGAACTACTATCAGTTACAATTAATTTCCCTATTTCTACGTCTCATGGTAATTGTAAATTCCTGTGTGTTTAGTAAAAGAGATAGGGTGGGAGTAGGCATTTTCAGGGTGGGGGTGTTGTTTGTTCCCTTACACAAAGTCAAACAGAACTGCATTCATACTAAAACTAAAAAGTAACAATGAAAAAAAGACATCCCATGAAAAAAATTAAATATCCTGACCTGTTCTAATTAGCTAGGTAGAGTAAGATCCAAAAAGGCTTTCTATTCACCCATACCTCCCACAATCACTGGAAGGAAAGCAGCTATCAGACACTGGGTCTGACACCCAGCATGACATGAAGTAGAAACAGGACAAGCTGAAGATCTAGCCCTATCTCAGTTAGCAACACAGGAGAGTATCTCTGGGAATCCACATCACTACCAAAAAGGCAGGCAACTGACCCACAAGCAACAAAACAAAGCACAAGTGTACATAAGGTTCTATGTTCACTGGCTGCAATGATGGCAAAAACCATTTAAGTAACTTCAAAATCTGATGAAGCAGAGACATAAAAAAACCCCACTACCACCTCCCAAATGCCTACACCCAGTCTTCCACTCAGTACTTAAAACAGAACTTGAAACACGCTTTAAATGCAGATATTTTTTTTTTTAATTAACACTTTCAGCCTGGCCTCACCTGTTGAGATTGTGGACATACATGAAAACAGTAACACAGGCTCTCGTCCTATGCACCTGCGTCTCCCACCCCCCAATAGGAAACCTTCAGAGGCAGGCGTTCAACTGCTTGTACAGTCATGTAATAATGAACCAGTGAAATTAAGTAGGCAGTGTGGTACTACTATATAAACTAAAGAAACTTCATATTCATACCTGAGCCATTAGTGTTTTGGGCTGGTTTTTTCAGATTAAAAAAAAAAGAAAAGAAAAAGAAAATTGGCTTTTGTAAAGACATCATCAGTCTTATTCTGTTATGGGCTCTGAAATATAACACAAACCGAGAAAGCACTGAGTTATCCAAATATTTTTCATTCTGTTGTGTCACCTACATCAAATGACAATCCCCCAATACCATTTATCAGAAGCACTAAAAATCTTACCTTTTGGATAATCTTCCAATAAGAGGTTGAAGTGACCTAACTGACAAAAGAAATCAGACTCGACCTTTCCTTCAGCTTTCAAAATTAGCGATTCATAGCAGCGAACAGCCTGGGAAAAAAAAAAATACAAGGTTTTCAAAATTCTGTATTTAACCAAAGCAAATAATACATTTTCTGTACATTTTATGGGAAATAACAAAGTTTCTTGTTAGTCTGCAAGGCAAGAAGTCTACAAACACTCTCAATAACGTAGTTAGCATTACTTTCAAAGAAGAAATGTAATATTTAAGACAGAACAGATTTGGAAGTTCACTGATTCTAAGGCAAATTGACAGCAAATGAACAATAAAAGTTTCCTCTGGTTTATTTGTGGATTCCAGAAACTCAATTTCCCAAACACAAAACAAACCTCAAACATACATGACAATTCTTAAATTAAAAATCAATGAAATGCAAAAGGATTGATTTTATTTATTCTTTCCAATCTGCAAGAAAGAAATCTGTCTGATTTTACTCTCATTCTGTGCTTGTTTTTCCTCAAGGATCCACATTTCATTCTACCAGTTATTTCACTAGTTTTTGCTAAACTGAAGAAAACGCTACCTCAATATGCTTGCTTAGGCAGTTTATACTGTTTATATTTATATATATACCTTAGCATCCATTTCCCAAGATCTGATTCTTTTCACATACCTCTATCATGTCATAAATTGCAGTTTACTATCTTCTATTTACTATACAGTTACTGTAGACTAAGTAAAGCTAAAATTAGAAACATAAATCCAACTAGAAAAGAGTTTTACTTAGAGAAAAGTTGCCCTAGAAGCTTTTAAGCAGCACACACAATCAAAGTATGTTCTGCACTGCAAACACACATTTTTAATAAACTGAACTGATACCTTCTATTCACTGTAATGGTCATGATCTTTAACCTATTATGCTCTTACCTCATGACCCTATTTACATTTTAGAAATGAATAAATAAATAAAATCAGTTTCCCAACTTTCTGAACTTCTAGTTTCTTGATTTTGAATATACTAGCCATTAAAATGAGGTAGCTGAATAAACTTAAATGGGAGGGAAGGTCCTTTGCGCCAGCAGAAGACTTCACAGTTCTCAAAAGCCTGACAGACTTCCAACAATTTTAATTGCAGCTGGTTAATCCATGACTTTCACCAACTCATGGTCTGACTATGTTTCAAATTTGGTTGTAATTATGAACTGCTTGATTTTAATATATTACAGTAGTCAAAGATCTTAATACTTAATATGAAATTCTGAGCTTCATTAAGTCATTTTATTAAAACCGGAATTTCAAAAGGGGGAAAAAAAAATCAATCTATCTTGTAATACTTAAGTCAGAATACTAAATTAGTAGTTTTGCCCTTATTTGTGATTTACTTTGTGTACACTTGTATTAATCATCAAAAGGAGAAATGCCAACAATAAAATGAGGAAATGTGAAGAAACAGTTAAAGAACACCTGTGAAGAATCCAAATTACTGATGTAATCTGTATTTTAATTTGCGATTTTTACCTTGCTATGCTGGTTTTAAATTTTTTTTTTTTTTAAATGGCAAGCTATAATAAGATAGGCCTTGCTGTACTCAATGGACACACAGCCATGTATGCAACCAGATGAGTGGGTCTCAGTTTGTATCCCAAGCTTGAGATGTATTACATACGCTTTCACTTACTTCCAAGTCCAGAATAGCCTTATTTTATGGCTGTTTTCAGAAACAAAGTTCTGATGGATAAAAACAAAGCTATGCTGCTGCAAAACTGCAGCAAAGTGGGTAATAGCTATATTAAATCTATTAGGTGTATGTGTGGCATTAAAATGATTTAACAAAGTCATTAAAATTACATATTTCAAACTGTAGCTATTTGGCCATATTCTGAAGATATTGAGATGTATATTTGCCACTACATCGAAGAACTGCTGCAGAATTTTTCATTCATGCTGCAAGATTTGCCTTAGCATATGCACTGGAAGGACCAGAATTCTGACAGTTAATCAAAGCTACTACTCTGATTTTATTCCTACCACTATAAATACCTGTTGGAGTCAGCCAACTCTCAATCTAAAGATCCTGGTCCCTGGAATCAGATGCAAAGCACACAAGCTTAAAGTGAGTTTCTTAAAATTACTATGTGTGTTTGAACGCATTCGCCAACATTCAAGCTCATGAGTTGAAGCTATTCCCATCTGCAAATGTTCTAATGCAGAATCTTGGTTTTTGCGCCTTGCTTCCTCTCCCTACTTTTTGGTCTCATCTCTCAATTTGTACAAATCGTAACACAATTCTTGCTGGTGTCCCTAATGCTACAGTCACAGATTCATTTGCAGACAGGCCTTCCATGTTCTCATTATATGCAATACCTGCTGCAGCTGCTGAAGAGAATACTCACATAATGACATTTCCTTAAATTAGTATTTTGTCTTCTACAATTCAATCACTGCTCAGAGCGTATAGAAACTTCTACCACAACAGGTAGTTTATGAAAACTGTTGGAGAGGAAGTTAGGGTAACTTATTTCCTGAATTAGATGGCTACAGGTATTTAAAGTGAACTTGACTTTATGAACAAATGTAATAGGATTTTTCTATGCAGATGTTCAAGGAAATTATAAATCGCATGCCCTTAGTATCTGGGGACCCTTAACATTTTCCCAGACCCTTTTTAGGTAAATCCTCATTAAAACATGTATCACAAGTATCTAAAGCACTGTATATAGTAGGGATACAAAAAGCCATGCCCAAGTCTTTCACACAACTCAAACCAATTCTAAACAAGGCAGATTTTCCCTTTGCCTTAGAATACACTTTGAAGATACCACTAAACCATCTTACTAATGCCTGCACTAGGTAAGGCATAGTACATCAGAGCTGCAAAACAGAACTTCCTCTTTAAGTAACAGTTAACTTACTTACAGTTAACCACTACTGTAAGAGCAATTCAACTACTCATTAAGTACACACTCTCAGCTGATCTCCAACCTATTCGCAACATTATCAGGAAAACACATGTACGCAAACTTAAATTGGGACGGTTGTTTCATTTGATTTTTTAAAATTCTTCTATCACATTCCAACAAAATAAAAGAGAAACTAAGAGCAAGCTTTACTTCCTCAGTGAGAACACAAAAGTCAATCTCCAAGGCTCTGGAGGATGAGCAGACTGGTCAGTATGCGGCTCTTGCTCTTCCTAGTAGCCAGAGCAGATTCATCTGGACAAACTGATTTATCCAACTTCGGGTTTGGTCAAAAAACTTCCTTCCTCATCAAACTCCTCCATAAATATCTTTAGAAAGGAACAAGTATTTTTCTGCAGAGATAAGAATTTGTCTCTTAGCTCAATGAACGGATGCAAAGCATTTTGAAGAGGGAGGTCACAACTAAGCGTATCTGTATACCGTTTCTTTGAAGGAATAATCAAAAGATCTCATTGCCCTGGATCTGTAACTGTAAAGGCCATCTATAGCACCACTTGTGCAACCGACTTAAATCATCCTGAGACACTAAGAAGTTAAAAATCCCTCAGGATTTTAAGTACTGTTATTTCTCCACTTTGTATGGATTTTTAAGGGCACTCAATGGAGCCAGCCTTGAGAATTGCTAGTATTGACAAATTAACAAGAGAAAGACCCTGAAATGAAAAGGAAGATTGCTACAAAACTTGGTACACTTCCTTCCCTTTGTTCAAGGCTGCATGAAGATAAAAGGGAAACCTGAAGAATTTAGGAACTTGGCAAAATAATCACTCGCGGCTGCTTCACAGTATGGCTACTAGAGCCGAAGCAGGAAACAAATACAGGAATGGCTGCAGGAAAAGAAAGTTGTTTATATGATACAACAAAAAAATAATAATACTCACTTTTTTGCTGCTTGCTTGATTAAAAGCAAACTGAAGTAATACACCATTGTCAACACTTCTGACATGACAGCTACAAACTCCACTTATGACATCATAGCTTGTGACTGGGGGCAATCTGATTTCACGAATTCAACCACCAGTTCTTAGGACACGTTTAAGTACAATATAGTGAACAAGAAAAAGGCTTAGTGTACTCGTCAACTTGGAAAAAGCTAGTAAAACATTCATATGTGTTCATGAAAGGAAAAAATAATTCCATTATCATCTTTAAAATGCACTACCAAATCCCTGTATGTTCACTACTTATTATTGCAAAGGGAAAGGAACTGGAATATTATTTCCCCCTGTTGTGAGAAGAACGTTCTTCCCCAACTCCCCCAAAAAAAACCCAAAACAAACAAAACCAACCCCATAAAACAAATGCTAGTTTTGGCTATTATTAACACGATTTCTTTTCATGAAGAAAAGACCCTGGAGTTGGGAATATAAACAAAAAAACCCAAAACAAAACAAAAAACAAAACCACCCCCTACACAACAGATAAACCCAGAATTCTAAATATTGCATACAGAAGTCACAGATACATAGTACAGCTCTCCTTCATAAAGGAGAAGGAAGGATGATGTTATTTCTACTTCAACTAATAGGAAAAAAAACCCACTTTACCATTATCACCAGTTGCATTATTTGTATTTTACAGCACAAATTCAAATTACTGTTAAACAATTGTACTGAAAAGAAAAAATAAGAACATCAAAAATCAATATAGCTTTTTTGAATAGTTTAATAAAGATGATGTAATGATGTCCTTTCTTACTCTTGACAAGCATGATTGACTAAGATGAAAGCAGCAGGACTAAACGGCCAAGCATGACAAAAAGTTAATTATGACTTCTTTAATATATTAATGATATGAAAACAGAGGACTGCAATGAGTCAGCAAATTTCTACTTAAACATAGAAAAAACACTGACAACCATAGAAAACCAAAAAAAGCCCAACAACATAAATTGTTAGCATGGCAACAGCTGGGTAGTAAAAGGTACAGTGAAAGAAATTATTTTCATTTTACTAGGTAATAAATAAACCATGCATAAAAATGTAGTGTTTTATGCAGACAACATAGTCTAAAATGACAAATTCAAAGCCTCAAGATATTCCTAGAACCTTAAAGTTCACAACAGAAAACACTGTTGTATATTTAAAATAAGCCTTCTATTGGGGCAGGGGGAACAAACAGTTCCTGCTTCTTTTTTCTTGTTTCTCTAGAAAGCAATAACCTGAATGAGAACTGGAAGCATGAAAAAAAATTCCATGTAAGAGGGAAAGACACCAGTGGACTCTTCACAAATGAAATACATACTACACTAATGCTTAGAAGTGAAGTGTTAATTAGCTCTTAAGGGATATTTTACCCTTCTGGAAAAGAAAGTAATTATGTAGACATGGCTGGATGCTGAAGTGATGATCATGCTATCTAGTACCAGTCAGACTGGGGTATCTACAGACCATAAAAGCAGAAGTTTATGTATGTGCTGGGCTCATTCTCTCCACCTCAGTAGCAAAAGAAGATACTCCAAAAAGCTTCTCTTCCATTCCTTTCTCCATGCCACAATTCACCAAAATACACACGGGATTTTCTAGTAACAATGACAACAGCTACCATCCTGAGAACCTCCCGATTCAGTTCTAGCTTCTGCTCTGCAACAACGGAAGTTTACTCTCGTATTTCAAGTATGGACTATATTATAAAAAAGACTCAATAAGAGTGTTCAAAGTACAGTGTGCTGGACAGCAACATGCTCGTGCCCCAAAAGACTTAGGCCTCAAGAAGGAAAAACATGACCGGGGCTCTACAGTAACTTTGTCCTTGCAAAATTTCTATGCTCTATTGGAACATCAGGAAGTTACTCTAATCTGCTAACAATATTTAAGATCATCAAAAGTTCTTATCATTTCAGAGACAGTAAGTAATATAGAAGAATGGAAACTGATCCTCCTCATGCATTTCTCAAGAAACGTATCATCAGTTTTGGCCAATTTATCTTCCCATGATTACTGCCTCATGAAACAGGACACAAGAATAAACAGTGCAAGCAATAAAGAAGAAAAGCAGTTGTACACATTATGCATAGTTTGATGATAACAATGAAGATTAAATTTCTTTAAAAGCCACTACTGTGATCTAGGAGTTATCTACCATAGGCATCATTTGAAAAAAGTATTTGTTACATCTTCAGTATTAATCTGGAAGTAGAAGAGAGGAGATGAAGCAGCACACAGTAGAAGTAAGGCCAAGGTTGCTAAGTTTATAAGTAAAAATTAACACCAAAACTAACTGAAAGGTAAACAGCACAAACCAAAAATGTTCCAGTGACTGGAGTGAAAAAAGCACACTACCACCATAAGAAACAAAGAGTGAAATAAAAAAATCAACAATTTAGAAACATACTGCAGAGAATTAGTAGCATCAAAACAAATGCTACAATCAGATGGAGAATAGGAGACACTAATAACTTAGAAATAATTCTTCCTGAAGCCAATTATCACTGAAAAATGAGGGATAAAAAATGAGGGATAAAAAGCACAGAATGTGTAACAGAATACAAAATAGAATATATGTGAATCAATGATAAATGGAGAAAAGCAACATTTTAGCCGGGGGGGTGGTGGGGTGTGGAAACAACCCAAGTTGCCACCACTAAATCAAGAAGACTTATTATCAACTATAGGACATTCTTTACAAGTGTTTTCTGTCAGATAGGGGTAAACTCAATAATGTAGGCTTCTTAAAGAAAAACATAGGAAACAGTAATTTTCAACTGACAGTGTCCATAACCAATTGCATTTTGATGAAAAATGCGTTGACTGGAGTTAATGTAGTGAATAACTCTGCATTAATTCTGAGATCACCTTTAGGATGCAACATCCTCTCCCCCCTTCTTTTAAATACTCTAAGATATACATAGATGTGTATGTAGGTACAGACAAACCTACATTATACAGGAAATTAAAACAAATTATAAACTATCAGCAAACTAATGCTCTCTATTTTGTCCCTGAAAACATTTCATAATCTGAAGACTCTGGAGATTATGACAGATTTCGCATAGAATTTCATCATTCCAAATCCTGCATAGGTTGTTTTGGGTTTTTTTTAAACTTTTTTTAAAGTAGCAGTAGATTTTTCATAGGCGATTGAAATGGCTGATTTTTATCTGAGAATAATAGGAACACTTTTTATTATTTTTACCATAATAATTCTAATTCGATTAGAATTGCAGCACCTTAATTTAGCAATTGTTCTAGTGCTAATGAATAGTTCACAACAGTAAAAATTTAAGACTAAATCTGATCTTATACTAGCAATTCTTAACTACACCAACACAGAACATCACAACTGAGGTGTAAGCATGTCATACTTTAGAACATTTAGACAGTTAACTTTGACAAACTTATCTTTTTTTAAAACGTTAAACAAGTTGTATCTAGGAGGCTACAGATTTTCATACTGATTTTACTAAGATACCATACATCAAATAAATTGCTGATTTTGATTTCATTGGGTAAATACTTCTGCAAGTACAATAAAAATTAAAACAGGAAGAAAAAAAAGACCAATTAAAGCCAGAGTCTGCATTAACAGTTGCCTGTTTTACCTAGGAAAAAAACAAAAAAGTTGAAATCTGAGTAATTGTTATTTATGCAAAGATCTCCTCAACCGGACACAAGTCTTTAGAAACGTAAGACTGACTATCAGCTACTAGGCATAAAAATGACAATGAAGCAATGAATAAAGAAGCTTGGAAAAAAAAGTATTTAACATAGAAGAACGTACATACACATGCATAAGAAAACGTCTACAAAGACTGACACAACAAATGTGTATTTGTGTAAATACTTTGCTTCAGACTAAATAGAATTATTTTCTGTCCTGTTGTTTAAAGACAAGGTGATACAGAAGAGCAGCTATTATAAAATATTAAAAAACTACTACATATTGCTCTGCTTTGCTAAACCTGCATGGTCTAAAATTCAGCTCCAAAAGGGTTCAAGCACCAGAGGTGGCTAAGTTTTCAGAAATAAATACTGTTGGTAGCTTAGTCTGAAAATATAAGGAAAAGAAGATTTATTTTAGAAGAACAGAGATGAAAATGGGTCAGAAGCTGTTTACAAAGAAAGGGTAAAAAAAGTGCTAATAGGGTGGGAAGTATGGAGTTTTCAGCACCACAGGAGACAAATTTGGTAAAAGGTACATTAAGACACAAAGGATTAAAAAAAAAAAAAAAAAAAATAAATAAAAAATAAAGAAAAAAAAAAAAAAAAACCAACATAACAAAAAGGAAGGGACCTAGTTTCAAATACTGAAATATCATTATTTCAAAGAGTCTCTGAATGCTGGTACTTCTGAAGTTGGCATAGCCAGTATACCAGGAAGGGTGCCCCACAAAGATTTTTTCCATCACATTACCAAAATCTCACAGATACCACTCCACATGATGTTCCTTTTTCCACTGTCATTCATATATACTCCTCTTGTGATTGCTTAATTGTGCTTAGACAATGGGGATGCTGCTCACATATAAAAGTGAGCAACACTGGAAGATAACCAAATGTGCATGGATACGAGCCTGCAAAGAAAAATGTTTTGGAGAACAACTTTATGCCCATTAAACACCTTGAAAAGCACCACAATAACTTCCACCAAGAGCTGCAGCTCTTCTCTGCTAATGCCTGCAAACACCTAGCCTTATCCCTCACCTCGCCCACCTCATGTGGCAGTCTGAAAGAAAAAAAATTGCAATGAGGAAATAAGAACACAGTCACACAACTAATGATCAGTACCACTTCTGAATGGAAGAGCTGGTATACTTCATTCCAGGAAAGAAATAATGTCTACTTGTGCTATGTAGCAATAACAGGGTGGTGGGGGGGGTACACACACACAGATTTCAGAATTGGTATTTATGCACTACAAAGTGCAAGTCCAAATTATTTTAGCTACTAGTGGCATCATAATATGCACTAAACACCAAGTAAAATGACAATACACTCAAACATTGCTCAGGAACTTGCCAACAGAGTCTTCTGATAAGTAAAACCTCATACTGAATTTTCACAGGCAACACATCCTGAAGAATACCATAGCTGCGGGGTTAACAGTCATGCAGGTTGTCAACACAGACTGTTTTCATTAACATTCCCCTGGAACTGGATAGAAGACCTCTTTCTTGAATAATGTTTCCCAAGCCCTATCAAATTTGACATCAGATACAGAGGTGGACATTAACAAACATTAAGGGGAAAAGCATATATGTATCAAGCTTAATGCCAGTTCTCCATGTGCCTCTATGTATTTTCAGGAATACTACTGAACTAGAAAACAGAGCGTGCTTCAAAGGACACAGCTCCTAGTAAGTACAGCAGGTCAGAAACCAATTCTGTTATTGGGGAGGGGATGCTCAGAATTTTCACCAAAAAACACATTAAAACCATCTAATAAGGACATTCATCTAGGATACAAAAGACCAGGATTCAGCGCTTTGCCTAACTTTAAACAAAGATTTGAGTTGTCCATACTCATAACAAGTGCCTTAAGCATAAGATTCCAGTGTCAACCTCACTTTCAAGCCAAAAGTCACCACAATGATTCACAGCAGGACAGAGGCAGAATGACAGAGACTAAGCTTCCACCTATATGCAGTGAACTGTTCCACCTGTTCTTTCTCCACCCACAACTATGGTATAACCCTGTGTAGACAAGGTGGATTTTGTGATTTAAAACAAATAAACAACTGGATAAAGAAGAATATCTATTAGAGGAAGGTACTGAGGAATTTGGGGCCACACCACCATATGTCTTGGTTGAACCCTAATAAATATAGCCTAAGTTACAAGTTCTTCTCAACTCCATCATGCTGCTATTCCTTCCAACAGAAGGATTTGCACATACTCTTTTCTACCATGCCCAGCTGAAAAAAGTACAATATCCCCTTGTGTTGGGCCTAACTTTCAGTTACCCCATACTCTGACTACTAAATGCACAATACTCCAGTACTTGTGGACAAGAAGCCACCAATTCAAACCATTAATAGAACTGTGCTCAGTAACAAGGGCTTCCACAACCAGTTGCACCTAACTCCTTAATACGTAAAAAAAAAAAAAAAATTAGTAATGGTTGTGTTAGATTTCAATTTTAACAGCACATGTTAAAAAATTGTGAAATAACTGAAAATCCAAAAATAGCATTCTGATCTTCAAACCATGATTAATTACAGAATTTTGAGTTTATCATAAAACTGCCTCAAAAATGAGTCACTACACTTCAGAAAGAGCAATATACATCCCCAAATACCTATGCCTAAAGGCCAATCCTCTAAACCAAGTAAACCTTTCAGATTTATTAAAAAAAAAAAAAAAAAAAAAAAAAAAAAGAGTAGCTTGCACACAATTCACTACCCTTACACTGTTGAATACATTTGCCAGTCCCAAACTTCACAGAAAATAGCTACTGGCCATCTTATTTCTTAAATAAATGTCTATTTGTAGACTAAGAATTAAAAATTGCACAATGTAAGTGTAATTCCACTGTATGGAATCCAAATCTTTAACCTGGCATTTATCTTGGGTTGCATCCATTTCAGAGTGACTACATCATTACCTCTAAGCACTAAAACCACTGCTTGTGTCTCAGAACCACAGAGAAAAGAGTCCAGAGTCTTTAAAGAATCAAACCGTTGGCAGGCATTTTATAAAAAACCCACAGAGGTGCAAACTCCATCACCAGAGATTTGAAATGGGACAAAGTATGCCAGAAGAACACATGTGCAGTGCAGCATTTAACATCAGAAAGTTCAAAGGCTATTGGCACCATTCATAAACCAACATGTGTATGCGATTCATGCTTATTTCCACAGAAGACTGGATTTTTTCAAGTACTAGTCCCAAAGAGTGGAACTAATCATTGTTAGAAAAGGTGTGTCATCAAAACAGGGTATGTGGAAAAGCGCACACACTTTTACACTTACCTTCATTAATATACATAAAAACCCCACCATACACTGTAGAAAATCCCTGTCAAAACAGTATGTCACTGTAAGCAAGCAATTGCCCTAGAGAGGAAATGAGGAAAACAGCAAAACAAAACAAAAATCTATGAACCAAGCATGACAGAGTCAGACACAATGAATAAAGTTCCAAGGAGCACACTGGGCACAACCGCAGAAGCAGCAAATAAAAGCTCAGACAGAACAAACGAGCAAGCAAGAGGGAACGCGCCAGTGAGAGATGAAACTTTCATCAAGCAGGAACGGCAGAGAAGGGAAGTAGACAGATCAAGTTTGCTCAAGCCCTGAACGACAGCACCCTCTTCGCTGCCGTATCATTCCATCCCTACTCCATCTGGCAGCACAACAGCCTCCCCATCATTACTCACCCAATACATAGAATCTCCACAGAATAATCATTTCAATCATGGCAGTCACTCAGAGAACAAGTGATTAGCCCTCTGTAGAGAATGTTTGGGGAAGATGAAAAAAATACAAGAATATTTAAAAATTCATCAAATTTAAATTGAAGACGTTTTCAAGCAATCATAAAAGGCAACAAGTAGCATACAAGTCAGTCCCAAATGTCAATCTTTTTAATCCCTTTATTTTAAAGTGTCAACTGTAACACAAAAGGTTCATTTTTCATAGTTTTCTGCCGTCACAGGTTTATTTATATCCAAAAAAGCAAAACCTATCATTTTGGACTGCCTGTGGCCTGTCCTGTGCAAGCAACAGGAGGTGTGTAAGCTCTATGCTTAACCTTGGAAACGTGAGTAACACTTGCGTGGGCAAGACAGATTATTTATGTTGTCTTTAGGCCACAGACGGAGAACTGGCATCGCATGAGGCGCACGTGGTATACAGGGAAAAACTCCTAACTAGCGAGGTCTGTGCTGCTGTTCAGTGCATGGAAAGGCTGCAACTGCTTTTAACTTCTTGGCCAATTAGCATCAAATAGCTACGGGAGAAGAAGCTCCCCCAGTCAGCACAGTCAGGGCCAGGCAGCACCGAGTGGGGAAGGGCAAAGCAGACAGGGGAGCTTCCTCTCTTATCTGTTGGTTCCTTCCTCTCCACAAGCTGAGCAGGTGGAAGAACTTCTTAAGCGGAGTCTCTGACAGCTGAAGAGAGGAAGGCCCAGCCCTGCAGAAAAAGTAGAACTAGAAGGCATGCAAGTAAGCCAAGGAGATGACAGAGTCCTAGAATCAGAGCAGAGACAGGGGAAAGCACATTTGAAGTACATGTTATAAGTTGTAGGCATAAAATTTAAATTTTTTGTTAGTCTATTTGCAGGCTAGTAGGACAAACCACATAGACCTGACTCTTAATTTATGCTAAGAAGAAAAAAGATACAGTAAACTGAAAACATGTTTGAAACTTTTTTGCTGTGAGTTAACTTGAAAAAATGAAAATCTTTATGGAATACTAAAATCAAGTTTGCAGCTCTTGTTAATTTTAACTCCCTGCCTCTCCAGATATAAAGACTTGGCTTCTAACTTTACGCTAGTCCCTCTCACATCCAGGCAGACTGAAAGAAGCAGAACCTCAATTCCATTCTCCTTACTGCCGTAATGCTTATACAGTATAGTTACACTACAGAAGGTGCAGCAGGAGTAAATAAATTTCTCAAAATTTATTCCTTCTATGTAGTAATGTAATGAGATTTGAGACTCTGGATCACAGTTTCCTGCACTTGTTTCACGTACAGTTCAACATGCTTTCATTTTTCCTATGAGTCAGACCAAGCTCTACCTAAAATCCATTTTCACAGGCATTTAATAGTGTCCAAGCACCACAAAATTCAGCATAAAAGGTGAACAGCTGTAGTATTAAGTACACTTATTGGTGGTAGCCTATCATTATCTCCATAATTTGCAGTCACACAATATTGGCCTTTGGACTGAATTTACAGTATTATTTTAGGTCTATCAACTATAAATGAGGTGAGGACATTAGAACCTGAAAACACACCCATCAGCATGCCACAGATGGATTTTTCAAAGGTAATCTAGGAGGCATGTAGCAGTAAAACATTATATAACCATATAAGAACCTGAACTCTGCAACAGGCTTATTAAAACTACTCAAGAAAACCCCTTGAGTACATTAATTATTGGATTATGAGGCAACAAACCAAGATGAGTACATGCTGCCAACATAAGGCAGATGAAAAAAAGCACACATGATTCTGGAGTTCAACAGAGGATAAATTTCCAACAAAGATAAAAATAAGATAACCATGATAAGCCAGACCAACAGTCAGTCTAGTACAGCATCCTGTCTTCATATTTACTTCAACAGCACATGTACTAAATAGCAATAATAAAAGATTAGCACAGGTTTTATATGAACTCACATTCTTGAAGAAGAAGCAAAAGAAGTTTAGCATATAATAATACTATTTGCCAATACTTTCCCAGACTGCAGCAATTTAAGTTCAGGAGCTTCCTGCGCACAGGTGGTACTGTTGTTCTCAACAGCTCTTAATGGATTTTCCTTCCATTAATTTGCCCCACCACTTTTTAAAAGCATCTCCATTCATTTAACTTAACAATATTCGCCAGTGAGCAGTTCCACAGATTAACTGCAAGGAACCATCTTCCGTTTGTTCCGAGTTTGCTTCCTGGCAGCTTCAGCTGATGCTCACAAACTCTCACAGTAGTAGAGACAGCGAATAACCTGTTCTAATAGCAGAAATATTCATACAATCTCAGCAGATTTGATCTACAGCATTCTATACAATTTCCCTGCATTCAGAAAAGATAAATTTACGTAAATTTACAAGAGAACTGCAGGGACAAGAGGGAAGACGAAGAGTCTCTCTTGCAAAAGGAAGTCAAAACAGCTCAAAATATTAAGCTTAGCAAATCAAAAGCTAGTATGACTATTTTCTACAAGTACCAAGAGGACAAACACCAGGGAAAGAGAAGAGCTATTTCAGCCTAACAACAATGTAGACAGACAAACAAATATGTATAAATTTAGACTGAAAATTTAAAAATTATTTGAAGAATCAGAAAATTAGGATGTTGTACAGCATTTAAGTGGAGGCACTAGAGGCAAAAGGGCACTTCTAAGTACTCTTTTTTATCACTTTTAAGACAGCAATTTTCTTAAATGTAATTACATGTTATCTGTGACATAACCACCTGCAACATGAAGGTATAGGCTTCAAAGACAGCTGGAAACTCTCGTGTAAACCTATGCATTCTTTTGTGCTCTCTCTAAAAGACTCTGCACAGGATTTCTATAAGCAATTTCTATCTCAGTGCGACAGAACCAATACCAATTACTTAGTATAAAGAGCTAAATTGCAAAACAAAGGGCTTATGCCCTTGAGGCACTTCTAGATAAAAGTATCTGGGAAAGCTTAGGTAAAAGACTGAACTAACTTAAGATTTTGAACTACCACATCCCTGCTGTCCAGACAGGAGGCAAACACATTGTTTGTAAACAGAGAGTATAACTACAGACGCAAAACCCACAGATAATATTTGAAATATGGCAAGCTTAAACAACATAAATAAATGCAAGATTCAGTGCTTGGATTCTCTCTAGAGAATCTCAATTTTAATTAATGAAGGAATACAATTTTTTAGCAGATATATTTAATTTATTAAGAACCAAACCCACCTATTATGGTCTTTCAGATTACATTTTGGCTTTAATTTCAGCATTACTCTAACAAGACAAATATTAAGACTGCAGGTATGTCAGTATGACCTAACATAACAACTGAAGCTTCCCATCCTCATACAAATCAGCTTTCCTGTACACAAAGGTAACTGCTTTTCAAAACCCACTTGTGAAATAATTTTCTCCAAAATTTGAAGAAAAGTTTTAGTTTAGCAAATCCCCAGAAAACAAAAGTGAAAGAGTAAGAGAGTAAGAATATTCACAAAAAGTCAGTAGCATTACATGTTCTGTGACACGCTTCCAAAATTTTATGTAAAAAATTTATATGATTGGGGGGGAGGTTATTCATAACTTTCTGTTAACAAATCATTTAAAGAGGTAACAATGATAAAAAAACCCCACGCACCCCTCCCACCAAACACCAGCAGAAATGAGACTGGATATCACTTTCTAAATAACTTTTGATGTCTCATGCCCAACATGCAATGCTACTCATAGCATAGTACCAAAAGAATGAACAGCTCTTTGACCTCAAGAGCCATCAATAATATGCTACAAGAAAAACACGCATTCAGGAATCATGGCGGTTACATTAGAAAGGGTATTTTTTAAGTTTTATAATGATAAGCTACCATCTCAAGTTCTCCAAAAGCAGTACGTTGCAAGTAATTGTTTATAACATTCTTTTTCCAAAGATATTGCCCCCACCCAAATTCAAATGGGTAGAATCATGCAATTTGCTTTCTGCTGTGTCATTTACCTAGTTGGTAAGCTTCTAACTCAGACTTACTCTTTTTTCTGAAACACATATAAACAGCCACTGTCACCTATTATTTTGAAATGCTCTTGGTTCTCATAAAGCAAATGAATACCAATTTTTCTCTCCAAAACAAAAATGTTACCAACAAGATCAGAAGCAAACAACAAAAGAAGAAACAGATTCAGCAAAATGCAGCATTACAGTTGGATTCTGCTGTCATTTTTGTTCAGGACTCAAAAATCAAATAACTAACTAATTACCCATTTCCATCAACCCAAGTCTAAATCTGGCATGGTATTTTAAAATTTGATATGTGCTACTTTCAGTATTGATGTCCTAATGCTACTACTTGCTTTCACTATGAAAAAAATATCATTGTCTAAAGCTATAGCTGTATGGCTATTGCCTATCACTATTTTTGTACAGTTTAGCTGACAATGTAATATACCTTTTAAATAGAAGCTGTAGCTCTAGGTTGGTGAAACAGGTTTTCAGAGTGACATGCTAAGTATAAAAATACTAAGTGAAAAAACCTTTGTCAATAAAATTTAACACATAGTTTGTTGGCAAGTGGAATCTTGTGTAAGGCCTTCCAGAAGGCTTAGAGCAACTAAACAACATCCTAAAAACAGGAAATACATTTAACCACAGTTCTGTCCACAAACATCTGACAACAGTCACTGGGAAGCAGCTGTTAGTACTCCAGCTGCATCAGGTGTAGCTGTACTCTACAGTAAAGGCATTAAACAAAAAAGTATGAATTATTATGTTAGTAGTGATGCAATGCAGGCAGACTTTCCCTTGAGAAATGTCATGAGCTTGACCGCTAACATGATCAAATGAAATAACACTTCTGTGCCTCAAGAAAACCACCATGATTTATTTAGCACTGCCATGTACAGGCAGGAGGATGGCTCAGGGACACCTAAGCCACTACAACCATCAGCACAAGACAAGGATGACGTGCAAAATTCAAAGCTGGTGTAGAGAGGTAGATCATCAGGTATGGGAATAAAACAAGTTTAGAAAAAAGCAGAGCTGAGTCTTCCTGGAAAGCAGCCTAAGAACTGAGCCATACAAATGCCACAGGTGACTCTGCTTCAGTTGCAGACAGTGGCAAATGCGCACATGCACATTACAGACCTGAAAAGAGGGAGTGTCACTGATGGAAGTCAGAGTTAAAAGTATGTCCATAGGCACAACAAATTCATCCCCTGGCTTTAAAAGTCTTGCTAGACCAGTCTGGAGGGACACAAGATACCACAGAACAAAGTTCACTGCATAAACCACAATTTTGTGCTGTTAACACTGAATTTGCAGGGGAGGGGAAGAACAAAAGAAATAATCCTTTCTCTTACTACAACAATCTGAGTAGTTCTATTCCAGGAGGACTTCATATAGCAAAGCCATCACTAGCTAAAGGATACTGTGTGTTTCTCAAATACCCCTCCCTTCTCCTGAAAACTCTGCTATAGTTTAAAGGGACTTACGGGTTGTGCATTCAAAACTTCCCCAGATACAAGCTGGGCTTGTATCTCATTCATTTCCAGGACTCATTTACAATCACTAGCACTCACCTACTCCATGACCTCATGTGCCTGATGCAACTAACTGGTCAGTTTGTATCTGACGTACAGGTTTGCAGGTGAGGCAGATATCACAGACTGCTTTGCTACAACAGGAGGTTTGCAATTTAGTGACACTCCAAGACCAGAAAACAATGCCACTATAAGGTGTGCTTCTTAACTTAAGCAAGCCTTTCCTGTCCTGTGATCTCCTTTCCTTCACCTACTATATAGTCTGATGGAAACAAAAACTTTCATATTTCAGAGATCTGTATTTAGAGTGCAGAATTAATGGGGACATTTACATCTCAAATGTGGTCTACTTCCCAAAATCCTCCTTCTACTGGTCATAGTAGTTTTAAACACATCAGAGAACATAAACATGTAACTTCCTGATTTAATTATGCGGCCAAAGCTACATGCTACCTCTGACCCTGCTGCATGCCTGTGTTGAGACACCTCCAAACCCACTATTTGGCTACTTACTCTTTCCTGTGTCAGAAATCTTCCCACTACTCACAGTCTGCTGTTATCCATCAGCCCCTTCTTCCATCCTCCCATTCCAATCACACACTTTTTGTTATTTTTCATTCCAGAAAGTAAATGTAAACCCACTTCCAAGGCCTACACCTGTTACACAAGGCAAAGTCTCACAGGAGAGTGAAATTCAGCTCACTGGAGAAAGTTCTGGGTAACCATATCCACAAAGCTTTTGTGGTGGTTCAGATACATGCTTGTGAGGGTACGAGGGCTGAACATTTCATTCACTGAGAACACAGAACACAACTCAGACCTCTAAGACCTCAGACATAACACTAGTCCAAAACTCAAGGCTTTTACATCCTCTCTGCATAAAAGTAGATGATACTAAATAGGTGTTTCCCCACAGATAATGTAGGCTACATCATGGAAATAACACACTAAATACTTGCATAATAGCATCCAAGAGAAAACTATTGAGGATCATTCAAAAATATATGTGTATATTAAAAAGTGCTATTACAATAATTGTTTAGGTTCCCTTTGCATATTAGTTTATTAGTTGAAAAGCATAGTAATAGACTTAAGGAAAGGTGGAGAATTTCATTACTAATATTGAAAATAAACACTGAAACTAATTTTTCTAAAATTAATAAGTATGCGTCTCCCCCTCATCAACATCCTTTCATACCACTACATGCAAACTTATGACCAACACCTCACAGATGACATGTGACAGGAGGCTAAGTGCATGCAGAATTTAAGATAAGCAGAGCTAAAAATGCTGCGGGCACACGGGGGACAGAGGACAAATAAAAAAAAAAAATCAATCTTTTAACTTGCTGGAGAGTTAGGAGGCCAACGTTACACAAGTAATGGAGCTTTAAGCTTTAACTGTTTCTAACCACTCAAAGAAAAGACAACTTACACAGATCTACAGCTTCATACAAACATGTAAGCACAACTTCACAGGCACTCTTCTGCAGTAGATGCCACTTGGCAATGGAAGCTCCACCTCTCATTTCAGCTCAATCCCCTGAGTAAGTGCTGTGCAATAGAATCTCCCAAGAGGTACACCTTCTCCAAAGCTAACGGAATCTCCCTTTAACTTCTACATTCAAAGCAAGAGGTCCAACTAAAGAGATAATCAAATGCCAAGATTTTGATACATGTGAAGGAAGAAAACCCAACATTTCATTTTTAATGTGCATTTCAAGGAGTAATCAACTCACCTTTACACTAAGAGCTAAAATTATTCAGAAGTAGTGATTTAATTTCATCGCCTTATGCAACTGTGGAAGAAGAGACAGTATCACAGTACTTGCCCTACTCATTTAGTGTTTGTTCTTTAATTTCTCAGCAAAATGTGAATTTGTTCTACTTAAATGAATTAACAATTTAACAAGCAATATGAAGTTACATAAATGCTGCACCATCTTAGGAATGTATCTGTTGTTTAATAACATTATTCTATCTGCCAAAGTAACACTAGTCATTCCTCGTACACTGCAGATTTACTCCACAAAGTGTATTTTCCAAAGTTTTGTCCAAACCAAGTTAAAAAAACAAGGAAAAACATAGTAGCTTATAATTAAAATGTAAATTGATACAGCAGTTGCAACAAAACTTACATAACTTGTGACACACCTTTTATTAAGGACAAAAAGTAACAGCTCTAAAAAAATGTTTCTTTCCTTAAAAGCTATCACTTCAGAATAGTTTTCATTTGGAGACTATTCTGTCCTAACACGAGTTAAATCCTGTGCAGTCATGGTACAGTACAACATTATTTAGTTTTTCTGGTCATTTCAGATAACAAATAGCAAGATCACATTGACCTGGGCTCTAAATTACATTACTTGCAACAAGATTTAAAGCTGATCAGAATTTTTCATTCTTTAGAACACAGGGAAGATATTGAAAGCTGAAATTAATACAAGTGGTATCACAACAGCACATGAAGGCCCTAGCTACAAGACAGCATTGCTGTTTTACCAAAATCAGCTCTACCACGTTCTGTCTGCTCATACACTGGGGTAAGAAAAAAAATCACACACCTTGGTTCAACCCTCCCACTAGGGTAGAGAGCTCTAACAGGTTTTGATTCTGACACTGCACATAACAGTGCAATGATGCTAACAGAATAACTTCTGTCAGCATACACTGTGTAGGGATTGCCAAGGTAGAGAAAATGCCAGCACAGCTATAGCAGCTACTGTCCAACTGAGATCCAAGTGTGAACATAAACACAAAGAGGTTATCCGAATTTGACAGTACACTCGTTCTTAAACCCAGGTACCAATATGTATGAGTACTGATAAGTACTGCTCTTCAGTATTTATTTTTATTTAGGGAAAGGAATCATTGGCAAATAAGGTGCTAAGCGAAACAGGTAATCCGCTTATGACAACATATAAGTTAATTTCAGAAATCACATGACACAAATCTGGAAAGGTTCTCAAATACTACAGAAAAATCATGAAAATGAAGTCATCGGAGCAGAAATGTGTTCGTTCTCCTCTCCAGCTGTCTGAAGCCTGACAGACCTTAAAATAGTCATTGATGAATTGCTTTGAATTGTTCCATTTTTGGAGTTCTGATTGTGGAAGTGAGAAGGCCCTGAGGACAAAGTTGTGAAATGACCTGTAGTTGGAACTTGTTTTCCTGTTTCAGTCTGTAAATTTGCATATCTGCTTACCCACTCCTCTTGAGGCAGTGTTGGAAAATTCCTACCTACCTGTGCTGAAAAATCTTTAACAGAGTGAGTTCTAATGCATTGGAACAAGTGCTGCACCATTAAGGAAACTTCACCCTAAACTCATTGCTTAAAAAAAATAAACATCAAGAACAAATTAAAATAATCTTCTCTAGAAGATCTCTGCAGCTTGTCTGGACTACCTAAAATACTTTTAGTCACTAAATACAGAAACTGAAGCACAGCAGTCAGGTAAAACCCATAGAGAACTTGGGAGGGGGCAGGTGGTGTTCCTAGGCCTTCTCAAGCAGCACAGAAGTCCTAAGCTGCTCCTCAGTTCCACAGGCGCCACATGTTCCCTGAATCCTGAGAGCTCCTTGTGCAAAATAAGTGCTCTTACCCATTTTCACTCTCTCGGGAAGGTCACTTTCATCTAGAAATCATAATAAAAATCACCCCTTCCATCATTCTCTGCAATTGAGTAGCAAATACTGCTCTAAAGTGGAGTGCATAAACTACTCCATTCTTTCAAACTACCAAGGACTTAGCTTAATTAGCAATTAAAAGTAAGTAGTACAAAAGATACTTTTCTCACTGGATATAATGGAGTCATCGTTGTTCTCAGATTTTTGGTCACAATGCAAGCAAGCTCGAAGTTTGCAACTGGCATTACAGGAAAACATCCTACCATTCAAAAGCAAAAAACAAGCTACCACATGGGAAGAAAATCAACTAATAAAGAAAAATACAACTTAAGATGACAGCATTTTTACTGACAGGAAATAAATAGATTGTGACACTCCAATTCCAGCTTTTTCCTCATACAGTTTGGAACACATCTACGTTCCCAGATTAACTGAAGACAACCTTCAAGATTAGGCATCATGATCCTAGGCAACAATCATATCCCTACCAAACACAATTATCTAAGGAATCCTTACACAACCTTCCACAATTCTTCCCAAACTGTCCCAAGTACATCTGCCTCCCCTACAACACATTTCCATACAACTCAGCTTTTGCTGTGCTTTCCTTTTTTTTTTTTTTAAACATAACAAATGTCTCCTTTCCAGGTTCCATTCAACCATTAATAGTTTTTTCAAATTATTTATATCAAATAAACTTTTAAAAATGTCTTGTATTGAGAACACACATAGAAAAAATTCCCAAGACAGCAAAGATGGACAGCGTATAACTAATTGCAGAAAACTGTCAAAACTAATACATTTTTTTTTTAACACATGAACTTGTAAATTAACAGAGTCCTTTTAAGGTTGAAAATAAGACCTTATTCTGCTCATTAGTTAACATGGACTCCGACAGTCTCTGTTGTCTCATCTTAGGCAACAAAATCGAACTCTGCTATAAGCATAAACACCTCTAAATCCTCCCCACATATAATCAGAAGAGGCATTAAAGCCATTTCAGCTGTTACTTTCCTCCACATAGTAACTACAGTTAAGAAAGCACTCCACTACAAAAACTTAACTTGCTAATTAAATTACATGTGCTCCTATGCTAAAGGTGTATTTGAGGATTTTCATAAAGATGCCAGAAGAGGCTGGCTCAGATATGCATCTCTCTCATACCATCTAATACTAAGAGTTTTGTTCTCATGCACAACTTTATTTTTTTAAATTTATTTCCCCACCTCTTAAGCAAGCAATAGAGGAGTATGTATTGTTCTGATTCAAAATTAGCGGAACAGTTTCTAAGTAGGGATTCTTTCTCAGAAATTATAAAAAGTAAAAGATATACTCACCCTCTCTTTTGAACTAAGAAAGGAACAAATAAATTTTAAAAACAAGCGGGGGAAAAAAATATTTTGTTAAGAAGCACAAAAGACCCTTAAGTCTAATTTGTTCATCTTTTTAACAGGTAATATTTGATATCAGATAGTCCTTCAATGAGTTTTGTAATCTCTCATCTTTGAAACTTTGTAATGTTCAAGTGTTAACAAAATCACAAATTCAAAGGTTCTGCTCTTCCAACCCTTAAAACCCAAGAGAGATTAAAAATATTCAGAAAACAACACATTTTTGTGCACCACACTAAAGACTAAGAACGCATAAAGTTTTTAAGAACCATGGTGTGCATCATCTACCTTTAGTTACTATATTTGTAATATGCCCAGAAGCTCCATTAAAGTTTACCAACCAATGTACTCAATTTTTTTACTTCTTTATTCTTCCCAATATCATTCCACTTTTTCTTTCCTACCAGAAATTGCTTATGACATGCTTTATGATGTTATATAATGGATGTTTTCCATTTTTCTTATCCTTCCACTTTATCTTACACTCTTTCTACACTTTGTTGCATTACACTATGCTGTTACATTCTCTAGATGAGCATCGTTCTTCCCTTACCCAGGCTTTCAATTCCATACTTTAAACTATTTCTTGCCCTTTTAACATTTCCACCTACATCTTCCATACTTGCTCAGCTTTCTTTATCCTTCAAATCTAAAGGCAGCAAAACATGACATGAGAACGGATACATGGCAGTTCTTGGCCTTCATTTTCACCTTAAGGGAAGACCAGAAGCAGTGGGCTTCTTTACTCTTCCCCTCCTTGGGGGGTAAGGAGGGAAAAGGGAAGCAGCAGGAGAAGGTAAAGACATAGACAATGCATCCAACGCTTCTGTTAAAGGAGCAGCTTCCTCCACCATGCCTTACTTTTATTTCAAAACTGGGAGAGAGCAAACGCACTGTTATATTCAGAACTTAGTGCATGTAACTCTTGCTAAGCTTTTTCACACTCTCCACAAACCTTCCTCAATTTTATTCCCGTTTACCTTGTTTTAAAAACCTTTTGAGGCAGGGACCAGCACCATGAAGAGCTCAAATGCTACTTTAAATCAGCAGTAACAGTTAGATGGTGTCCAGGAACAAGACTCGGATAGCTGCTAGAAAGAACAGATACACTATGATTTCCACTACGCCCCCCCCGCCTTGTGTCTGCATCACTATGTCACCCATTTAATTCCTTGGTTTCCCACTCTTCCTCGCATCTGATCTTACAAGTATCCTTTTCCAACCTTTCCTCCACTTCCTTTAACTGAAAATCTCCTCCTTGTATTATAACACTATATTCTGAAAAACCTTCCCAGAAGACTGTTTCATTTCTCCTCTTCCCCAAAATAAAATGGAGGCCTGATTTTCAGTAGGCATTGGTTCAAATATAATTCATTAAGTACTCAATCTAGATCCCTCAGCAACTTCCCTTCATTCAGAGTCAGGACCACAATAACATAAAACACCTTCATAAAAAAAGATTTAGTTTTCTCATACAGTCCTTGTTACATGTATTCTGGCATTCTCTGCTGCTGCACATATGTTCAGATCTGAACCCGTCCCAAATCTCCTAGTGGCAGACCCTTCACAAAATACTAGGTCTTCCTTCAGAGAGAGAGTAATGAAGCTAGGCCACTGTGCTCATGCCATTCCTCCTCTCCAAACAGAAATACAACCCCGGCAACCTGTGTTTCCAAAATATATGTAAATCCATTCCCCATAAGATGATAAAGAAGCAAACCTTTCTGCTTCAGCAATAGTTTTATAAATATTCCTTAAAGAAAGTGTCACACTAAGCTGGACACACCTTAGCCTCCCAAATCCATCTATTTTAAAGCACCTGTACAGCCTTTTGTTGACTCTGCACAATGAACTGTATTGGTTATTTAAAACTAATGAGTTTTCAGTTTTTACTAGATTTTTTTTGATCTGAATCAGCCTGATTCATCTCACAGGCCCAAAAATGGTTTCACATACAAGAAGCAACAGAGAGAGTACTTAAAATTCTGTTACTCAGAGGAAAAATACATTAAGCTAAAGACTTAACTTCAATTCATTATTCTACTCTAGATTCTTGTGCAAGTAAGTTTTCAAATCATAAGATAATGAAAACAGTACTTAAATAAAAAGTTAAAATGGCAACTGCAATGGAAGTAACATAATACTACCAAAAAAAAGAGAGACCTATTGGCTCTATTTTAAAACCCACTGGACTGAATCTTTTGACTAATGCTGAAAATGATATTCTGAAACTGTTCAGAATTTTTAAATTCTCAAAATGCAAGCAGAAATTTAATGAAAAGCACATTCACAATTCAATCTGCTTTAGACTTTAATAACCAATCTATATTGAGAAGTGAATCATAATCCTTAAAACACCACTGTGAGAAAAGGAAATGACTTAAAGCCATTTTAACGAACAACAATTAATTTAACAACTTACCACAAAGGAAATTCATATGTAGACATACAGTGTTCTGGTTGTAATTCGTAACACACTTTTAGTCACTCCCTTTACAAAACTATAAATGAGCTCTTAATTCTACATCTTAATTAAACAAGCTTCTTCCACGAACGCTACGTAGCAAATGCAACAACCTTAAAGGCTATTTTGTCAAAACAGCTCTGATGGTAATCCATGCATCCTCTTATACTCTAAAATGAAAGCAGCTGAGAAAGAATATTCTTCAACTCCCGAACACAGTTAAGGGGCTTTCTGTTCATTAACACAGTATTTTATTTACATAAGGAATACGTTCCTATCATTCTTCAGATACAAAGAATAGTATTCAGTTCTCGAGAATAATACCTGTTCCACAGCAAAGTGTTGACAAACAGAGGCTCATTTTAAAAATGTACCATTCGACAAACTTTAATAGGTTCACAAGCAAACTATCAAATGGCACACACTACTTTTGACGGGATCAATAGAACTAGTCTTGAAAACAGCCTTTCCACAAGAGGAATTACAACTCCTATGGTTATTTCTTTAATGTGCCTAACTGTATATCAGAAACATATAATAAAATATTTAATTATTTTCTCTTACTTTACAGAACTTCCCCAGTCCAACAAACTCAGATTAGACTGTATTAAACACAGTTCCTCTCTTTCCTCACAACAAAAACATTCTATAAGGTACCAAGATTGTCCTCTCAGGTACACCTATACAAATCCTGGCAGCCTTCTGTGGGACTCCACACAGGACCACTTAGTTCAATTTTGTCTGTTTTTAACTACAAAGTAGTACTCTGCTAGTAAACAAGATAACATTGTTAACATTTGTAACAAAGACAGTCAACCGGTCTCTATAATGACACCTGAAGTTTAACGAGCATCACTTCAATTTGTAATTGTGAAGATGCTTTATTCAAATGTTACACTTCAAACACCATAGCTGCAGAATCTCACCAAGAAGGGAGGTTAAAACAGAAAGTAGTTTACATGAGTTTTTCATGTAAAATACAAGACACGTGTGAAAGTACAGGACTGGAAGTTGTATACATATACCTACATGCATTCACAGTGAGCATGATAACGGATCAGCTTCTGGAATTATCTGAACCAATACTAAAACCTGCCACCTAGCTCACACAATGTATTCACCTCAGACTCACAGCCCATCTGTTTAATTCCTTTCTGCAGAAGCTGATCTAAGCTCTTTACAGCAGTAACTACTTTTTACACAACTACTTTAGTATTCTCAAACTACAAATACACACGTCTCCTTCCCTTTCAGTCTGTTGAAAAGATTGCAAAATCCCTCCCATTACCCAAAAATCATATCAGTTGAGACCAAGAAGAACAATATTTGTTCAGTAACCAGAGATCAACTTGAAGTTTTACTCATGAATCCATAAGGATGGAAACCAAAGCTTAATTTCTCCATAGACCATAAGTTTGCCTAATTCTCAGTGGGATAAAAAACAACAGTGGGCCATGGCATATAATTCTAGTACTGGAAAGTCTTGTGATAATGTTGATGAGTATAAAATCACTTCATAGTTGCAAATATTTTCCATGACTCTCCTTAATTTTGTATCACCTTACTAATGTAATGAAAACAAATGGTTCCGCACACAGTTATCCAAGTATGAAACATGTACTCTTTTCTAAAATGGTATAACAAACATATGGTATAGCCTTTAGATGATGCTTTTAACACTTACTTCAGATGGTATCAACACTTGCAGATCGTCTTACCTCCATAATTATCAAGTCCACTCAACCCACTACAGTGAACAAACAGCTATAAAGGCTGGCAAGAGGCAGAGCGCCATGCTTTTCATGAGCAGAAAGTACACCTATGTATAGACAAAAGCTTTAGATTACCTATTTCTTCTTCACATACAGTACCCAAGATTACCTGTGTAGAAATTTGAAAGCTAGAGTCCGCGAGTATCATGATCCAGAAATGGATCAATGGAAAGATTTCAGTGGTTAAATAACAAATTGAATTGGAGGAAAACAATTGCATCCCATCCTTGCCACAGGTTTTCTTCACACTTTCAAAAATTAAGTAATTTATCAGAACCTCTATTCCTCAGCTGGCAAAATACAATAATATTTCTCTCTCTTCATCCTGAATTGCTGCCCACCTTGTCTGGTGGATTATTAAGTCAGTAGCGCATGAATTATCTTAAGTCTATGCATACATGTCACTTAAAGGAATGGACCACTTCAGCTTCCAGACTCAGTAGAGCAGTACTGAGAAGCTACAGTATGTAACATTTATTCCATAAGAAACATGAAAAGCTACTATAACAAGGAAAAATCTTACATTGTATTCCCTATTAATAGTCTCCTGATAGCAAATACCAATATGCTAGCTGTCCTGCAACCCTAACTACACTTCTACAAAAGCATGCTGTTTGTAGAGATGAGGTCCATCCTTGTGGTTTCATTAACATACTAAAATGACAACTGTAACCTTTGTAACTTCCTCGATTTCCTTACCTTCTGGAAGCAGTAATAACACTGCACTTTAAACTTAAGAAAGATTCAAGAATGTATGTTTCAAGCAACAAAAAACACTATTTTAAAGAAATATGCCTTGAACACTAGTTTTGAAAGTACTGCAACATTCCAAGTATCTCATACTTAAGCAAAAAGTACCGTGTAATGTCCATTTTTAAAAAAAAAAAAAAGTTGTTTTTAATACCAGATGAAGTACAAATATTGCAAAACTATAACTAAGTCTTTAAGTACCAGGATACATAAATATCACACAGGCTCAAAGTATAAACATGGTATAAGAATTAACTACAGAATGTGTCATCCATTACACCTTAACTGGATCCTAAAAAAAATGCTACTCTATTAACATACAGCCCAAACTGCATACAGAAAAATACTGACCTTAAAAAATTTATACCTCAGTCCCAATTAGCCAATAAATACAAATTTTTACTTTCCAAATCTTTCCAATTCCAGATACCTTCAAAAAAGGTTAGAAGACCAGTTCCACCCATAACACAACTTACAAAATTTTAACCAACTTTAACTTGTTCCACATTAACAGACAGTATGCTAGATAATAAACAAATAATAAGAAATGCAGAATGTATTTTAAAAAAACATGAAGGAACAGCTCAGATACAAATTTACAGAAACTGGAGAGGCTGCCCACTTCCTGGAATGCTTTACAAATGTCTCATGGTACCAATTCCCAGCTTCTCAGTTCTCAGCACTGCCATTATAAGGCAAATGCTGTAATTCTTTTTAAAGCAGTATTTCTTTCTTTTGATGAAAATAAATTAAGCCAAAACATTTCCAAAGTTATTAAGAAAATAACTTTACTGCACCTAGACCGATCTGCTAAGATGTTTTCCTGCATAATTATTTTTCAAGTAGTTTGTTATAATTAAAATTGAGGATATTTAATTATAGATTAGTAGAAAATTAACATTAAAGTCAACACAAAAGGGACAAAGTCAATATATACTAATTCACACTGTCCAGAACTATTTTTAAACAAGTAACACCTACAATTATAAGAAAGATGAAAGAATATTGTTGCTGTGCACTTATTTTCTATGCTTAATAAAAACAGAGATAACCACTTTGTTAATTTTGTCAACACATGCAGACTTTAAGGAAACACCATTTTTAAAATCAGCTCAAAAACAAAAGGCCTGCAAAACCACAAAAGGTAACAGAAACCAAAAACTGGCAAATTGCATGGAACTACTTTGTCTCTCTAAGTCAATTTCAATATCAATACTTTTATATGGAAAATGGTTCAAATTTTGTCTACAGGATATGACAAACTGATTAAACTCAATGAATAGGAATTAACAAACATCTTATACCCAACCCATTACACCAGCTACATCAACCTAAATCTGTATAGAAG
>VFFE01006067.1:30205-75425 GCA_008921705.1 Burhinus oedicnemus | reverse complement strand
GGGGGGGGGGGGGAGGCGGGGGGAAGGGAAAGCCGCCTCTCCCCGCGAGCCAGTGACAGGTGGAGCGGCGCCCGCGGGCGCGAGCCCCGCGGCCGTCACGTGGGGCGGGGGCGGGGCGGGCGCCGCGCGAGAGCGCTCTCGCGAGGCCGCGGCGGGCCGCAGGCGTGAGGGCGGGGAGGCCAGGCCGCGCCGCGCCGTCAGGGCTGAGCGGGGCCGCTCGTTCCCTCGTCCCGGCTGGGATCGGCTACGGCTTAGGGGTGCGGAGTGGCGGGCTGGAGGTGTGGGGGGGGAGCTGGTTCGTGGGAAAGCGCGAAGGACCGGAGCCGGGCTTCCGGGAACGTCTTATGCGTGAGTAAATCTCTGAATTTCTTTGGTCGCTGGGGGGAAAGAGGCTTCGTGGGCACTGCTTGCTGCCCCTCCTTTGTAAGGCCAAGCCTATCCACAGTCTTCCTTGTAGATTAAATGTTACCTGGGCATCCTTGGGTCCTCAACCCTTCCCAGCTTAGCCAGCAACTCCAGGGTCCTGTTACCTCTTTACAGTCCTGTTAATTTGACCATACAGCCAGGAAGCTCTAGAGTTTTCTCAGTGAGGTTTTTGAAAATTTTGCCTCTGCTGTGATGCTTATGAGAAGATGAGCCTTCTGTGGGTGTGTGGTGGCACACTCACTGCTCATGCCGATTTTCCTGAAAATGGATCAGCAACAGTCTTCCGTAACATCACTGTATCGCTTCTCCGATATCTAGCCAAAGCCCCATGACTGGGCAGTCTTTTCTCTGCCAGCTGAATTGCCTCCCCTCAGAGAGTGGCCTGTTTTATGACTGCCAGGCTCTCTAAAGCATCAGCGAAGCAATTAACTGCCTTTGGGAATTAGATTAGTAAGGTCAAAAACCAAACTATGCAAGGGATACTCAATCACAGTCCTGCTGCTTGCTGGTTCTGTCCCATCTTTTGTTTTTAATTGCCACCATCAAATCACGTACTTATGAAACTGAAGGATGTTTCTGCCTCTGTAGGTGTTACAGCTAATGTTTACATGTCAGTGATGCTTTCCAAATGGATCCTCAAATGTTTTCTGGTCCTAATGGTATCTATAACACAGTGCAGAGACACTCGCAGAAGTGTATGAGGCCTGTGCCACTCCCCAGCGTACTGATTTGAGATCTGGTCAAGACAAAGTCTTGAATAACGCAAAAGAAGACTCAAATTAGTGTGTCCTTGCTCCTCTTAGGAGCAGAATCTTGTCATGTAGCCATGCTTTTTGATGCAAATGCAGTTGGAACAAAAAAGCACCCAAGTTTACTAAGGCTGCATATCTTTTTAAAATAGCCAACAGTTAGCTGGGTAGAGTATTGGTGTAGGAGACAGGCATTTGTGTTTAAAGTACTTTTGAGCTTGGAGGCCAGATAAAAATCAAGTTACTTTTGGTTCTGGGAATGGGCCATAGTCTTATTAATAGTGAAAACAGAGCTATGATCAAACATCTGTCTTCATCTGTATTTTATGTGGCTTCTCAGTCATATATTTTTCTCAGCCATGCTTGCTTAAGTGCCTAACTCGGGGCCAAGAACCCTATTGATTGGTAATGTGCCAAAAATAAGGTATTTGGCAAAGATTGTGTCTGAGGATTTTGACTATGAGGTCTTATGTTTCCTCTTTGCAGTGTCCCGAGTATAAATCAATGGAAAGCATAGTAGACAAAACTATTTTTCAGTACGAGGAAGGTAACTTCTAAATTACAAAGCAATCTAGGAGACTTCAGAGAAGCATACTGATGTCTTAGTTTCTCGCTATACTTTCAGTTGAGCTTCCTTGAACCTGAAGTGACAACACCCCAGTTATTCCTCTAGTACTCTCACTGCCACTCTTAACCCCCTGCATCCTGCCTGTATTGCTTGAATTGAATTTCCAGTTGCTTTTTTTATATATATTTGATCTACAGTTTGGGTGACTTAAGAGGTGCCACGAAGGCCTCTGTATTGTTTCAACTCTTTGAGATGTATCCAAATCTCAGCTTTAATAATAGCAATAAAGGCTTGAAAATGCATACTGAAACTAACACTGCCTGCCCTTGCAAACAGTCACATAACACTTCTGGGAGCTAACATTATACATTATTATCTCTATGAAAGGAGAGAGACAGTTTTGGAGATGTGTGATGCTGGCCTCCCACTCTGAGATATGGCCTGGAAAGTGGCTCCAGAAGGAGTAGGTCCTTAAATTCCTAAGAAGAAAGAAGGAAACTGCAGTGGTGTTCTGTATCTATCAAGTATTAGTTAACTTGATAGGTTTTACCTTAGTTTAAATTTCGAAGTCATCTGTGAGTCTCCAGAGCCACTTTGCTACCTTCTGTGTGAACCTTGTGGACCAATAAAGCTTATGGACTGAACAGTCGCACTGAGCTCTTTGTATCCCACTCTCCTCTGTTTTCACTCCCATTAATTTTCCATTCAGAGTTTCTTTGTGTATTCCTATACACTGTGTCAGGTGTTGTCTGGTCATGCTGAAGACTTGCCCAGTCTGTTAAGAGACTGAACACTGTTAGTGTGTGTACAGTCACAGAGCAGTTTAAGCCAGAGAGAACTCTGTGTTCCAAGTAGGTGTTTGGCATGCTGGTCATTCGCTGCAGCTTGAAATTGAGATGCCAAGTTAATGTGCCACTTCTTGAACAGCAAAAGATAATTACAGAGTTTTCCTTATAAATACTTATGTATCACCTGATGTCTTGTTAAGCTGAAAAGTGACTCCTGAAATCACTGCAAAAAAATTGATACAGAAGAAAGATTCAGCTTCAACACTGGGATTCAAGCTGTCATCTCACTTGATGTCAAAGGTAGTTGTGGTATCTCAAGCATCCATGTTCATTGGCAAATAGGACAAGCCTGAGCACATATATAGGAGCTCAATCTCAGGAAAATAATTTCACGTAGCATGGAACAGGGGAAGGGTGCCCTGCTCCAAATCTACTTTTTCTTTTTACTCTCACATCAATATTGCTTCTTGCTGACATCAGCTGTAGCAATCGGATGCTTAGCTTGCCAGTGTCAATAAGGGAGGACCTTTTTAGAAATGATGGTGATCCTACCATTTATTTTATGAGCAAGATTATGGTAGTCTGGTGTGAATGTTCACCACAAATTCACTGTAAATCTGTTGATAGGAAGTCCTCACTGGAGGCTCGTTTGCTACAATAAACACTGTCTAGTGTTGGGAATGCGGCTTCTCGCAAAGCGCGAAGCTCCTTGCTGCAAGTCTTCTGAATAACAAGTACATGAGCCCTGATCTCCTTTTTCCGATGTCATGATCTGGGACAAGACAGTAGCAGTTTGTTAGAGATCAGGGCCCTGCAAATTCAGTAGATTTTTCTGGAGAGAATTATGCTTTCAAGAAGGACTTGGTCTTCAAAATGTAAAATGTTTTGGACTGCTTATATGCAAAATATGGGGGAGCAAATGGACTCATAAATATTAAGAAATTCTAATGTGTACATCTCCTTAAAAAGGACAATTGTTGACTTGAACTCAAAAGGGTTACCTAGTGGGAATACACCACACTGATTTGTTTTAGGCTTACTTGATCTTACCGCAACTCATGCTGTGGAGCTGCCCACATGCCTCCTTGTACTTGCGTTTGGACTTAAAAAAAAAATGAAGAGAGCTTTTTCTTGAACTCTCTCATACAAAAATATTTTTTTTTTCCTAAAGGTAGTTACTTCAGTATGTTGTCTGCAGTCTGAACTTCCTTGTACGTCTTTCAGTGCGGACAAGCTGGTGGAGGAACCACTCCCCCTGTTTTCCTTTGACATGGAATTCTTCCTGGACAAGACAGCTACCACCAACTCACTTTCTCGAAACCACATTCTTTGCTGGACAAATCTGGCTTTGTTTTCTGTGTCTGTATAGCTCTTGCTCTCCAGAAGGGCAGAGGTTCTGCGCAACACTTCTGTGGTCATATCGAATGTGTTGAAAGGCCAGACTTGCTCTGTGAAGATTTTCTGGGTCACAGTGTGTTTCCATGGGTGACAACTATTCTCTTACCATCTGACCTCCTCATCAGATCCATTCTAACATACATGCTTATTTACAAGAATAGTGATTAACAGAACCTATTGATTATTAACATATTTGGTGTGACTTCCAAGTCAGGTAGTGGATTTGGATGAGCAATATAGCAGTCCCTGCTGGATATGGTTCAAATCTCATGGTCTTCTGTAGTCCAAGACATACTTGGTAGTCACCTACAGCAAGATTCATTATTTCAGCCCCTGGAAAAACTATGGTGCTTGAAGTTAGGTGTATCAGTTCAGATTGATCTTTCATTCCTGCATTTTGAAGTTCTTTGCAGCTGCAAGCTATGAGCTGATTGGGAAGTAAGGGTAACAGTCACCTCCTTACACTATCACACAGGAGTATGAAGCGACTCGGGATGCAGATGTGATCTCTACTGATGCTACTGTTTAAAAAAAAAAAAAAATTTTCCATGTATGGAGTCAACATTAGGCTTTTAATAGCTTAGAGGACCTCTAACTGTAAGGCAAATCCTTGGCCCAGGAGAAATGTGACAAGACAACAATCTTGGATTTGTGTGACAAGGTATATGTATTGAAAAACAACAAAGCAAAAAGCAGGCTAACCGGAAGAACCCATGGGATGCCATTTTGTGTCTTACAAAATATAAATTCTAACATTGCATTATTGCTACCTTGCCAGGTTTTGGTCAAGCTGCCTGAAATTCGTGATTATTGGGCATGTAAGGGAAAGCAGTATAAAATAATACAATCTGACAATAGGTTAGTGAGGGAGAAAGTAGCCCCTTTGTTTAACCTTCCACGTTCATTAACAGGGTTTCTTTCCTGCATCTTTTTTCTTACTGTTCTTTTTGTCATTTACTCCAAGGTAGAAGTGGAAAAGCTTAAATTACTAAATTACGTTCTTGAAATTGGGAACAAAAAACCTGCAGTACTTCATTTTTGTATTTTAGCAGTAGCTCCCATATTGTCCAGGAGTTCATAATAAAATGATCTGCAATGTACATGTTCCCTGTACTACCCTCATTAAAGTTCTGATGAGTGTTGTGCAATGATCCACGTTACATTTTGACAGTGGCTGGTGGTCAAGAGAAACTGATCTAAACCAAGGGTTTGGCTTTTTTTTTCCCCCCCTCAAAAATGCACAAAAAAGTCAAATGCTTTTGCTAGCTATAAGAAAAAACAATACATGCATGGAAGTAATTATTGAAACTAGGAAATGTTTGAGAAAACGTCTTTCAAATACTCTTTATCACTATGTTGATGAACAAATTGTTCTTCAATCTCAGAAATACCTTACTAACTTTGAGTGGTGAGGGGGAGTAAAGGTGAGCTAATCTAGGAAATGCATTATTATCGTGAAGGTATTTTTTCTTTATGAAAGTGTTAGAAAACTAGTAATTACTAAATGCTTTAGTTATAGACCTTACTTAGTATCGTTCTGTCTTGCTTGAGTCATATAGTCATTTTTGTTTCTTGCCCTCTCCTCCCCTTGGTCAGCTTGATTTTAAAACCTGGATTGTATCTGAAAGGCTTAATGCTTGAATTCATCTGAAATTTAAGTGGTAATTCATAGTCATAAGAAGTACACACAGCTATCAGTTAAGCAGTAATATCTGTCACTGTGCAGTGTGTAAGCAGAAATCATAAAATTTCCCTTGAGCAATAGAAAAGTCAAAGGAATTGTTACTTATTTAAAAATAGTAAACAATATGTCAACAATTCAATCTAAACATGGGAAACCATGAATTTATATACATAACCTTAACTGTATTTTGAGCTGTTCCATGAAATTCAGATATCAGGTTTTTTGGATATTCTATGGATTTTCCATGTAAGAGAGACTAGTTCTCTGCATGCTAGCATGAATACGTTTATCTGTTTGCTTAAGTTCTACCAGTAGAAGAAGCAACTGTTAGAAGAGCTACCACAGTATCATATTTTTTGCACTCTATGGATCTCTAATATTATACTAACTGACAATTTCTGCAGTTTGACAAATAAATAATATGAAAAATTAAACTTGTCCAGGAAGTGGTTCCTTTACAGTGCTTCTGTTAGTAGATTTTTTTTTTTTTTCAACTGTGCCAGTTCCTGCCCTCCGCCCCAGGCAGTTTTGGCTGTGTCCATTGGTGTGTATTCCAAACGTGGGCATGGTTTCATTTGTGTTAATAATTTCAGAAGGTATGTGTCCACCCTCCCACTAGGAACTGGATGTGGCAGCTTATGACATACCACCTTCCAAAGAAGTCACCCGTTTGACAGAAGATGATCATGAACAAGTATCTCTGGTCTTCAAAAACAATGCAAAGAAAGTGAGATTTCTTGCCTTCGTGACTATACAGGACTTTAATACAACTGTTGAGAAGTTGATAATAAAAATACTGTGTTTATATCAACTTGTCTTCACCTTCAGATTGACAATTGTAGCTCCCCTATAGCATTATAGAACTTGGCAAATGCTGTCAAGGAGGGGGGGGGGAAGGCAAGCTTTGTGTTTCTGTGACTAGGTATTTATATATATATTGCCTTAGTATAAGATGCCAGACTAATACCTTTGTAGCCTGCCGTTTTTCTGGGTTGTAAGTAAAAATGAGTAAATAACATTTCTAAAACAGCTCTGAAGCAAAGTTACGGGTTTTTGTGTGTGTGTGTAAACATTTGAAAGGAGCTGTTCATGATGCTCAGCAAACTAGATGAATGGGTATCTTGTTTACTTTTGTAAATCCTAGAACAGAATGCAATATTCAATTCCAAGATATGTTATTATCTGGTATTTTTGTTTTTCTCCTAAAGCAGAGAGTGTCACATGCTCTTACTGGATTTAATTTAGTGCTTTATAGACAAATCTTTTCAAGAAAATATCTGAGAACTATTTTTTTTAAAAGCCTCAAATGTTGTGTATGTTGCTTTTTGTAAACATTCTTGTGGATGTCTAAAACGATAATCCTACTACATCTGCCTATGCAGCAACTTTTAAAATGCGGTAATTTGCACAAGTGATGGTATATATTAAATCTATAATCATGTACAGATGCAAGTTTTAAAGGTGCAAATAGCAGAAGGGGCCCTGTGACATTGGGTATGTCTTGTCCACAGTTAAGGCACTGGCTCAAGGAGCTCTGTCGTACACTTGTTATACACAGACAATGATCATTCTCTGTCCTTGTCTAAACACAGTTCAGGATTCCCTTAGAGCAATTGGTGAGTCAGGGCACTTCAAATAAAATAAAACATGATGCTTAAATTTGAAGACTGTTGCTGTAGGGCATGCAACTCTTATTTCTTCTCGTACGTTTTAGAATTTTATCAAAATAAGGTGTCATCCCATCAATTTGATGCATAGGACTCAATGAATAAGGGACAGGGTTGTACCCAAAGCACATAAATTTGTTCATCATGTGTGACTGGAAGATAGAACAAGTTCTATACTAAAACACCAAACTGAAATTTGAATTTTCTTTTTCATTAAATTGCTTTTATCAAGAGGTGGATTCTGTGTAGAAGCTCTCCAGCGGTTAGTGCGCTCCGCTGTGTCTTCAAGTTGGTAAGAGTTGGATCAGGCCTTTACCTGAGCTGAGAACATCAGGAGGGCGTGAAGAAGACCAGTAGTTTCTACTGTAAGCTTGATGTTCACAAAACCAAAAGCAAACCCTGCCTTTAAGTATACATTTTCCCTTGCTTCCCCCACCCATCAGCTGCATTTCACTTGAGAACCTGTGAAACAGGAAATGGCTAGTTTACGAATGGTTCGGAGAATGTCCCATCCTAAAATTTCTCAAGGTACAATTTGGTCTCTGAATGTTTGTAGTTGTGTATTTGTTTGTATAAATATACTCAGTACTACTAAAGTCAGTGTGTGAGCAGTTCTCCTTTAGTGTTTTTTTTGTCTTGTTTTGTTATTTGGGCTGTAAATGATTCCTGTGGTGGTTTACTCTTGTGAGGAAAGTTAAAGCATAGTGTTTCTCTCCACAGATACATAGTCCCAAGCTGAAAGCCAAGTGAGAGGAAGGGAATTGCCATTGGTCTCAATGGGAGAATAGCCTTTTGGGAAAGGGGGCAGCAAAGGGCAGCTTCACAAGGAATGGGTGGTATTTTCCAGAGCCCTGGTATGTTTAAATCAGTACTTTTTCTACCAGCGGTGGATACACAAAATTTCACTATATACTTTTATACAACAAAATCAGTGTTTCACCAGTGGCTTCTTAGTATCAGTGAGAAGAAAGTCCCTCTAATATTCCTCCCTCTCAATTAAAAAAAAAACAAAACCCACATCCCCTATTGAATTCACATGCTTGCATGTAAGCATCCAAGTTTACCACTACTAGAGTCGCAATAGCTGTCTAGATACCATGAAATTATCAATGCAATTGGCACTATTTTAAAGACATCAAAGTTTTGAAAGTATGTGGATACATTTCTTCTTCTCAAGGATGATGTATGTAAAAATGACCGGGGCATAACCTTAAGAAATTTACATTGGTCCTGCTCAGGTTGTCATTGTTCCCTGTACAAAAAGGAGGACAAATGTTTTATTATAAAATTTAAATACTATTACTGCCAATCATGTCATTGGCTCTTTTTTAAATTAGTGATTGGGTTTGCTTTTATTACATATCCCTTCAATGCAGGTACATTTCTAATGAATAATGCCACCTTGCTAAGGACCTGAACCTGCAAGTTACAGAATGCCATCTGAAGAGACTTTCAGCTAAGCACTTGGCAGGATCGAGTCCCATTTTTAATGGAACAGTTCAGATAAGCTTGCAAAGTTTGAATGCTTATCAGAACTCCTTTATTCAGGAAATTGGGCAAGAAACAGGTTTTCTTGCAAATTCAGTGTTGTTCCCAGTTTCTGTTACATTGGCCCATGCTAAAGGAGACATCCTGCACTGTTTATGCTTCTGTTCTCTCTGAAAACATAATGTAATGCAATATGCATTATTAGTGAAGAACAAATCTTACCTATCTGCTGTTAAGCCTCTTTTATGAATCAACTGAAGTTTTTCAAGTGTTTTTCTATTTAGGGTTATGAATTTTGCAATGTAAATGCTAACTGTCAGTGGTCTGCAAAAAATGCAGGGAAAACACAAGCAGGATGATTACAATTTCTGTCTCCCAGTTGGAGGGGTTTGGTTTCAAACATTGCCATGCGTGGGGATGGTTTGGCAGGGTACAGGAGATGGAGATCACAGCAGCAGCTGGAGAGTCACGAACAAGCAGGTGAGAGGAGAGGAGAGAGCCAAGTACACGAGGTGGATTTGACCACTGGTAGAATAGCGGCCTTTTCTGTGGCTGAATTCTTGACTAGTCACTTACTCCAGCTCTTCTTTCTGGTGCTATCATAGTTTTTCACTACTTGTATAAAATATGAATGTTCTGTTAAAATTATAAGGAGTCTGGCAAAAAGCAGAAATTATCAGATGGTTTGGTTTTTGTTTGTTTGGGTTGGGTTTTTTTTTCCCCAATCTTAGTCAAACCAGTGACTATGACAGCACTTTGTCAAAAATTACACAGTTGTGTAACCAACGTGAAGGTGCTTCAGAAGGTGGTCATGTGGCATTTATTCCGTAACAGCAGCCCCTGCCTCTGAAGGTCCCTTCCCAGTTGCTGTTACCAACCCCACACTGCAGTTTGCCCCAGTCATTCCTCAGCGATACCAATTTAACTGATTACAATGCCATGCTGGAAACTGAGGCAAAGTCACTGAAGTAGCCTCTGTTAAAACAAACCAATCAACCAGCTCCCTGCTCCCCCCTCCCCCGCCCTCCCCCCCCCAAAAAAAAAACCAAAAACCCAACCACAGCAACAACAAAAACCCCCAAACTTCAGAGGGAGGTGAAGGCCACTTTCGGACAACTTTTATGGTAATTATTCACATGCAGTATTGCGTAGCACACTGAGATGCCAGACCAGATGATAAAGTGATTGTATTATTAGGTAGCATACTGAATTCAATTAAAACTTGTCTTGTTAATAACCCTTAACCATTGCTGGCTGCTGCTGTGAAGAATCCTGAGATTCTTTTGTAAGGAGGTCCAACCTGTTCATAGCAGTGCCTCAGGAGCTGGTTGACAGATGCACAACACAGTAAGATGATTGCATCTTATGAGGTTGACTGGAGATTGCTATCACAGGATAAGTTAAAAATTACAAAAACCTGGAACCTCTAAAAGCTTATGAGCCATGGAAATGATCTACTACTAACTCTGTACTGTTTCTAAGTTTCTAAGTAATTGTTAATTTGGTTGCCACTTAGATTTTAGGTTGGGAGAGTTGGACAAATTGCTGTTGGTCTTAATCACGAGCTCTCTTTTTGTACTGTACAGATGCAGTAGCTGTTGCTGGGATCCAAAACCCTGATCCACACACAAGGAGGAATAACTTTTTTCAAGATAACACTTTTTAATGCTGTGTTACTTGGGTACGTATCTCCTTCCTAATGGAGCATGGTGAAAAAGGAGCATGATTCTGCACAGTTGGCAAGGCTAAAAAGGAAACAGCATCTACCAAACGATACAATTGGTAGATTATATAGGAAAATAACCCACACTCTTCTTTCATTCCAAAGAAAACTCTTACCAGGGTTTTCTTATCTGATTACTGTTCATACGCTTCTTTTTTTCCCATGTAGTGTGTTTTACAAATTATGTCATTATTTACAGAAACTTTTAGGAAAGAACTTCTGTCTTACAACATATATTAATTCTGAAGTTCATACGTATAACGATCTTATTGAACTAATCACTCTTAAGCCTAGCTTTGAAATGTTTCCATTACACTTACTCAGAAGTGTAGGAATCATAGCTAAGATGACAATTCAGGAAAGTGTTTAAAGTAATGATAAAAAAACAATAAATACCATAAGGGTTAAAGATTAAAAATTAAACTTTTAAGTACTATCTGCTTACTTTGCAGCCTTAATACATGGGCTATGATTCCTGCTCTACATTAACATTCTGAAAGTTTTTCACCATGAACATGTAATTGTTTGTATTAGAAGCTTAACTGTTGTATGCGAAATTAGAATCATGCCTATGGGTATTTAAAATGAAAGAATAATACCAGCTAATGACTTCAGCGTAACTAGTAAAATTACATCAGGGAGAGTATTTCAGATTTTGCAGATTGGCCAAATTTATATTGATGAGAAATATACAAGATTTAGCTCAGTAAAATTTAATGAAACCAAGCATATATTGAGGAAATGAAAGTGTACAGGCTTATTTGTTGCAATGTGTGGGAATTGGTTAACGTTTTATTTGATAGAGAAATGAAGTTCTGGTTTATGGAAATTTCTGATTATTTTTCCGAAACATTGTTACTTCTTTTGATGTAAACAGTTATATGTTCTTGCAGACAGGTTTCTTTAGTAAATTAAATTTATTGAACTTGCTGTATCTTCACAAACAAACATGTTTCTTTACCAGCAGTAGACAGAGGCATATTCCTTGGCAGAAAGAGCTGAGTCATTTTGAAATACAGAAGGAAGCTAGAAGAGTTTCTGTTCAAAATTCCAAATGTTTTCTAGAAAAATGCTCTATGGCTTTTCTGGCCGTTTTCAACTTTGTAACATCCTCTTCTGCTCAAAGATACACATACCTACTCTGAAGTTACGCTGAGTAATGTCAGTAGTCTTGACCATTCAGGCCCTGGCAAAATTCATTTGCATTCATCATCTGGCTTGCCATGTGAGCTGTGATTGGTATCATAGGTTTTGTTTCAATTACTCCAAGAAGCAGAACTGCTTCTCACTTTTATCCTCAGTATGTGGTGTAACTGTATCTTCCAATTTCAGCAAAGTTTTACTTAATCTAAACTGTTGGGTGCTACAAATAACTTATTGCTGTGAAATGTATGAGAGAGCATTTTGGATCTTGATATTAATTGCAAAGAACCGAGAGATTCAAAATGAAAATAGGATCAGTATTTTGGGCTTCCTAGTGAAGATATGAAATCTGAAAATATTAGAATAGAATTAGTTCATTAATTAGTTTATTTATTTATTTGTTACTTAATAGAATTAGTTGGAGAACTTACAGTAATATACTGGACACTTGAAAAGTGTTAAAAAAGAGAGATGCAGATTCAAATACACCTGTGCTTTAATGAACCAGATACAACCTGCAGGCAATCAGTGGATGCATGAGTGCTAAAATAGAATGAGATAAATCCCATTTTTAAAGTTGGACAGTTTATTCAGAGATTGAATCAAATTAAGAGTGCGTGTGTATGTTCTACTAGCATAGAAATAGTATAGTGAATGAACACAAAGGTAAGCCTAATAATGTTATCCATAGAACATCTGAAAGGAAGTAGAACAGAACAACATGTTTTAACCAAACAGCTCACAAAGCAGTCCTCTGATATATCAAACCTAATTAGGACAGAGTCCAACAATTACAAAAGATATTTAGTTGTAAAGAGATACCCAGCAGTGTTTTGTCTTATCTCTTAAGTAGATCATTAAAGGCTTCCTGTTATATTTCTTCATGACTTATTTTCAGGAAAATCTATTACCCTCTCCTCAGGAGGAGATTGAGACCTACCAGAACAATTCATTTGGCCTACTCCCAGCCACCCCGTCTTCTGAGATCCAATCGGGGACTAATAATAGCCTGCATGAATAGTTCTTGCAGTAGCAGTCTGCTCTGATTGTTGCCTTTCCTCATCTTCCTCATCATGCTATACAGCATACATTCAAAATTTTGATTCAATCAAATCTGTTCCACGTGTGCAGGCAAACTTCTGAATGTATCCTGAATGTATCATCGCAGCACAAAGTTGAGCCGTGAGTTTTGCCATAGCAGCAAGTTTGGGTAGTCTCAAATTCCCCAGGAGAAGGGAGAAATTATCTGTAACAGTTAATGTAGGGAGAAGAAGGGCTGGCACCATACGAGAAGTTTCCCAAAGTCTTTCCATCAACACCATCTTTTGCTCTCATATGATTTTGCATGTGATAGTGGCCTTATAGTCTGGGGGACAATCCTTAAACAAAACAGCAGCAACTCTTTTGACAGTTAAACAAAGTCTGGATAGAATAGTCCTCCAGCCGCTTAATGGGGAAACCTTTCTTTCCTGTACATATGAGAAATGGGGGGAATAGAGGTAATTAGCTAGCCTGTATCCCAGACTGATGCCTAGAGGTATCCTTGTTTATTTTCACACATAGAAATCAGTATTTAAAAATAACTTTTCAGCTGAACCTGTTCTCATGCTCTTGGTTGGCGCTTGTTCTTTTGTTCTTTCTTGGCCTTCCTCCACAGCCTTCTAATGGAAATCACTGTGCAGTTCTTGTTCTCTGCTCAGCTTTTGCATTTCTAACTCAAATTTATCACTCTTTCTTTGGGGAAACATGTGTCCTCTACTCGTGTGTTTTTCTGGGCTTCCTCCTTGTCACGCTGTAAAATTGATGCAAAGCATGTCCTGCCATTTTTTTTTAAGCAGAGGGAGAAGTTGTATAATCTCTCTAGAACTGATTCTTCATTGCCACTTGGCCTGTCTACAATCCACTGTTCTTAAGTCCTATCCTTCGGTGATCTTACTTTTTAATGAAAAGTGGTTTGGTCTAGAAAAACGCAGATAATTATGTGTTTTTCCTGTGGGTTTTTTCCCCTGTTTTATTTCAATTTATTCTTCGATAACAAAGCAACTGAATATAATATTTAAAAATCAGTTTGTTTTCTGAAATCAAGTGAACTTCATCCAAGCTCAAAATCCTGACAGTCAGTTCTAACATTTGCAAGTACACACTGAAGAAAAATATTTTGACATCTAGGCTGTCAGATAATCTGTCAGTAACAGTTATATCATTCAGGGAGAGAAATGATAACTTCCAGAGTAATTTATTGGGAAAATAACACATTTACTGCAGTGAAATACCCTACTGGATAAGTAACTGGAAAAGTTACTTAGCATTTTTACAGGGGAGGCAGTTGGCTTCAAAACATGGGTTATTCTCTTGTGACAAAAACACGGAAAAAGAACTAGTTGCCAGAAACCATCAACAAAGAGTACGTACCTGCAAACAGCAGTATGTTCACATATGTTTAGGAAGCATTAGGAACCTCACGCTGAGGGACGTAATGCATAGAGAAAAGGGAAGAAGCACTCAGGATCCTACTCCTTACAGACGAGGCTCGTGGGGCACAAAGGGTCATACACAAAGTGCTTTACTTGGAGTAATTTTTAAAAGCTAGAGAAGTTCTTAGCACTGTTGTGCTATGCCTGGAAAAACGGCGCTGTCTTTGGGCAGAGGTGTTTCCTGGCATGATGCAATGACTGCTCTGTAGAGCTTTCACAGCTGTTGGTTTTCCATCTTCCAGTTTTGCTTCACTGACATCTTTCATTTTTCTTTGTCTGTTAAAAAGTAGTCTTGTTTCTGTAGAGAAATGTCTGAGCATTTTGTGTAACAACAGTAGTAATCATTTCCAAAGTGCACAGAGGACTAAAGCCCGGGTTTTGTCAGCTTGCATAGTGCTGTTAGATGGTATAAGTCTGAGGCTACATGGTGTGTCTTCTTTTAATGTGGCATAATTTGTGTCCCATACTGATTTACACAAAAAAATTGAAGCCTTAATTGTGGCTTCTTGAAAAGAAAATACATTTTATCATGTAATTAACAAATAGTAAACTTGTGACCCTAGTGATTGCTATTGTTGGCAGTGATGACAATAAAAGATGTGATTTTGCAAGAGTAAGCAAGACCAGGTCATCTAAGAAGACTGGCAACTTGAAAGATTATTCAGCAATTAAAGAAAGGTGTTTGTAACATAGGCAGTCTCAGCTTTCAAATTCTTCTTAACTCTGCCCATAATTAGTCAACCAAGTGTCATTGGAACTTACCTTTCCCTTGATGGTTAATGCCACTAGCAGTGCTCCATTAACCTGCTTCTTCCAGAATCTTTTTCAGTGCTTTTCCTGATGCAGGCGTTTTCCCTTTTCAGACAGGCTAAGCCATTATATTCAGCTGATGAAATTTACTCTGAGCTTCATGTGTTCTGAGTCACTTGTTAGAAATTACAAAATAAAATATGTAAGACATGATCTTAGATTGCTACATCTTACCACATCTACATCAACCTTTTATGCTGCTGTCTTTTTTTAGTGGAAAGACAACATAACAAATTACTGTGGAACTTCCTTGCTTTATTATTTTCATTTATCTTCAGTGAAACTAAAAAATGAAAAACTTGCCATATTCATCTTTATTTATCCTCCTTATTTGTGCTTCTGTACTTTGTCTTTTCTGAGGCACAACAGAAGAGCGAGAACGAGAAGGCTGAGGGTGAAAGAAGGAAAGGAAAGGGTAAAAGAAAAGCAAAACAAAGGAGAAAATAAAAAAAAAGTTTTGATACTTTTTCATGGAAACCTTTAACTTGAAAAATATCCTATTTGAAGGGTTTACAGTTATTCCATGTGGAATAACAGTAGTTTTGTCTTTTTTAAAAAAAAACTCTACCATTTCTAATGTAAAGCAGCATAGCTCCACAAAAGTCAATTAAGGATAAGTTATGCAAACTTTAACCACTGTATTAGTGCATACTTTATATGTTTTAAAGTACTTATGCGAGTTGACAAGATGTGCATATGGTATCTGAGTTACCAGACTGAAGGGCTGTAGCCTTTAGCTTTCCTCTCTGTCTCTTAGCTGTCGTATTTCACTCACAATCTTACTGCATCAGACTTAGATTATCAGCCCTTTTTTGTCAATGAAGCATCCAGCTTATTCAAATGTTTTGTATAAATTGTAATTATAAGAAATTTGAATGCATTTCAACTAAAAAATCATATATTTTTTGCAAAATCACAGCCAATTTTAAAAATAAACCATTTAAGCTTTTTGAAGTGTATTGTGGATGTAGTCATGATTTATGTGCAGTCAATTATCTTTGTATCTATTGAAAAAACCCGACAAGTTTCTATGTCGCATTTCATAAATCAGATTTTTCTGTATACAAAGCACATGTCAGAAATTAGTATCTAAACAATGTGCCAATTGACTTCTCCATGTGGCAGCTTGTAAACAAAAATATTTGGAGACTGCATATTTGTGACATGATGACATGTCATGCAATGTACAAACACCAGTTATTCGGAAGTATCCTGTTCCCCGACAATGGAAATAAAATGATAGATCATGCTTGCCTTGCTGTATCACAGTTCAGCTGGTGGAACTTTCAAAATTCAGGTGGTACTGTTGTTTTTTCCAAATGGGTATACGGAGAGGTTAAATATTTTATTAGTGACCTATCTTTGCATCAGAGTGATACGTCAAAACTGACATGGTGTTTTATACATTTATCTTTAAGCAATTTGGATTCCCCCCTCCCCCTCCCATATTAATTGTGTTTCAATCAGAGACGAATTCTGGTTGTAGTGAAATCAGTGAAACGTTTTCCATTAGCTTCAGCGCGATCAGGAATCAGCTGTCAGAGGACGGGGGAAGAGCACGGCTGCCCCTGAAGATGATCTAAAGCCGTGCTGTTGCCCAACGGGGAAGTCATGTTCTTGCTTCCACCCATGGCCGTATTTCTGGGTGCATCTTTCACGCAGGCCTAGTGATCCTGTGGCTGTGCAGAGAGCAACATCAGCTTGCTGATCCACCTGAACAGTATCACAGGAAAGAAAAAAGTGACTCATCTTGTGATAATTACTAGGGCAAACAGTGTCAGCTATTGTTCACATAGTACAGATTCCAAGCTGTGAATCAGTATCTGTCAGATACTTAAATTCAATATGATAAGAACTGAGAACACAAAATTTAGTACTGCTAAGGTGCTTTATTTTGTGAAAACCAAAACAGACAGGCAGAGTCTTGTGGAGAAGATGTAAAGGCACATTATTGCATTTTTCCAATATAAATGCAACTGGAAAAGGCTAAAGAAAATCATGTTTAAAGCAGAAAAGGTTGAGCAGGATATGGGAAGAAAACTAGAATTAACTAAAAGTAGTTATCTGACTGAATGGCTATTTAAATAAGCATTGCAGCACGAAAGCTTTCAAGCAGGGTTGAGGATCATCAACAGGCCTAACATATTAGTACATCATAAAGTACAGTGCATAAAAGTGATTTTAAAACACCAAGCATTTTGGTTATTACTTAGTCAATGATGTAGATTCTTTTAACTTTTTATCCATTTTTGTTGTTGTTGTCAAACCTGCGAGTATATTAAACATTTATAGGATCCTCTCTAAAATTATTTCTTGTTGTTCTTTTGCTACTGCATCTAGTAAAATAGTCTCGCATTTATGTTTATGTGTCTGTTATTTTTTGTGCCACATCCATTTTTGTGAAATCAAGAAATAACAAATAAGAAAAATACCATTAGTGAACTCTGCAAAAGGTAAATAGCTTTCTAGTGTGGTGACCAGAGGGGAAAAAAGCTGGGTTTATTCCCCAGATATTCCCGTAAGTTAAAGTAATCATGGAAATATCTGAACGTTGTATCCTTAATTTGCTTTCATAGGTTTCAAAATCTCTGTTACTTTCAGCCAAACTAATAATGGTTCCACATGCCTTTATCTTATTTAATTAAAACAGAGTAAGTTCTTTCTCCTATCTCATCTAAGTGATAAAAAACAGACTTTGTAGGGTGAAGGCCAGGCTCCAGATTCTGATGTTCCTGAAACTTCTTTATTTCAAGAATTTTAATAAATTCTTTATTGTTTTCTTCTTGTTGTAGTAACACACTCTTTGGTGTTTTCTCTTTACAGTAGATGTCAGGAATCCTGAATTATGTTTCTGTCTGAGGGGTTTTTTTTGTAGTTGAAATGTTCTTTTACTGCTTTTTAAAGTCTGATTATCTTTCTGGTGCCTTTCTGTGGACTTTTTGTAGTTCAGACTTATTTGTTTAATTGAAAAATAGTTTTGCATACGATATTGTATTGCCAGTTATGCATCCTTTGCATAGCTAGTTTTGTAATTATTTCAACAGAAGAGAACAAACTTGAAAAACTCAGTAAACCTATCCAGTTATATGACTACTGAATAGAGAAACAGAGGATTAGTCAGCAAAGCGAATGTGGCAAGTAAACTAGAACTGGACTTCAGTGGAACATTTGACAACGGGTCATTCAGTTTTACGTGGATTAGCAAAGGTTACCTGGAATGCAAGCACTGTCCTAAACCAAGGATGAGGATAAATGTCTCAGGCTGGAAGGAGCACTGGCGGACATGGAGCACTGTTCTGTCCTATTTGGTATCTTAGTCGGTAATTCAGAAAACAAAGGAAGTTGATTATTATCAATTAGCGTGAATTCTAACATGCAAACACCAGAGGAATGCAATAATGCAAATGGAGGACTGCAAACAGCAAACGACAGAATTCTTGGCCAAGTGCGACTTAGTGCTGCTAGGGCAACGTGCTCGAGAACGACGCTGTTCCAGGGGAGGGGCAAACCTGGATGACAGAAGTGCTGAAAGAAACCTGGGAGCAGCATCGGCAAGTATATACAGCAAAGGACCAACGCAATTTTGAATAGCGGAGATACAACATAAGAGACCAACATGTATTGCCGCCTTTTTCACAAGACTTTTGCGATCACGTTTGAAATACTGATTTCAGTTTCATCTCGATAGCAAAAAAATAACTACGAGATTTACAAAAGAACAGAAAACTGACAGGGAGATTAAAAGTTATGATTTAAACAGCAAGATGTAAAAAAACCCAAACAAATGAAACTGTTACTGATTATCCTAATTAACAATCTCTCGAGGAGTGGAGTGGAGTTAGTAAGCTCCCTAAGGTTTGGATCCCAAGGCTTGACGTTATGTGTTTACAGTTTCAGAGATTAAAATTGTCAACAAAAAAGGGAATATTGACCATGTTTCTTGTGCTTCCTGGTTATCCCACTCCCAAAATTTGCCAGACACTTATGTGTTCTTCTAAAACAGGTTTAAATATTCAGGACTGATATACAATTGAAATATGTAAGCTGAGGAAACCCGACAGCATCAAGAAGGGAACTTGAGTGCAACTCATTAAATAAAATGAAAGAAAATAGATGAAATTTAAAAATAAAAGATTCAGGCTAATTATTAGCAAACATTTAGTTACTGATGTCTACATGGCAGCACAGATCATTGCTTTGAACATTTGAAACTAGATGGGAAAATAAATGGAAAAATCAGTGATTAATTCTGTATTGTTTGGAAGTATTAGGATGACTAATAAAATAGGGTTTTAGTATCTAAAATCTGTAGTGCATCCAGGAAATTAAAACTGCATATACGTGCATGCAAGGGATACCAGAATTTGACCCTATAATTGGTAAAATCCAATTGACTTCCATTTGGCAAGACAATCTCAAAGTATTCTGTGCTGCATGAGAATGAAGACTATAAATAAGTAATGTATTTATTTTTAAATAAATGGTAAAGAGTAAATTTTCCCGTATTCCTAAATGCTCATAAATCATTGTGATTTACTGTGTCAGTCTTATTTTTCAGTTCTGGCATCTATTTCAGTTCAGTTTAAAGGCTGTACATATGGAGAGACTGACTACAAGATCTTCAATCTCTGGAAATCCAAATCTGATGGAAAAAAATTTCTGCTGAGCTTACCCCTTTACCTACAGGAATAAGTGGCAGCACTTTTGATTAAGCATTGTCCCAATCAAAACGACATTCTGTTTATTTAAATTCAGGGTCTATGAGATATAGCTATACCTTTGTATAAAGATGTATGTTGAGGATTCACTGGAAGGAAAGCGAGTAAAACGGGTCAATAGGAACGTTTTACGTAGTTTTGATGGTGCAGAGGTGAGTAGGTGAGCTGGAGGTTACCCTGTTGTAAGAAGGGACCAAGACACACACAGAACCAACCGGTCATCTGTTAGTATTTCTGCTGACCAGAGTGCTGGGAGTGAATAGGGAGACCAGAGAAGAATTTCAGCTTTATGGTGTGTTTTCTATAAAAAGCTCCCTTTTGATGTCTCGCTCAGTTTCATTCTGCTCATTTTTCATATCAAAGCTAAAACTTCCTTTCCCTGCAATTCCTCTATTTCACATGAGCTTGCAGCACAGTGAATTAACTCTTCCAAACCAGGAGTCGATAACGTCTTGCTTCAGGAGGTGCCTAATCACTGTGATGAATTGTCCTAAAAAATCACAGACCTTTACAGATGACATTTTCAATTGCAGTAAGTTGAAGATGGGTTTAGCTAACAGCTGCTTTCTACAACAGCTAGGATTAGTCATCTTATTCTTACATCAAGCATAAAGTAGTTATTCTAAATGGGGAATTATGAAAGAGCCAAATAATTCTGGATTATTGATCTATTTGTCTGCTGTGAGGTTGTGAGTGAAAAATCTTTTGCTCTGTTGTTCTTGATTCAGATGCCATTAGTGTAGAGGTTAGTCTAGGATCACTATGAAAGAAATTGATATAATGCCCACAGTGCTGAAAAAAATGTTTCTATTCCAAATAAAAATAAATGGAAGTTAACGTAGAAAAAAATGTGATGTTTGGTAACTTAGAAACCACAACGTTTTACAGTAGCAACATCAATCAGAAGCTGCTATAAAACATGGCTTAAGACTTTGTAGAATTGTACTTAATACTTTAGACATAAACAGCCTAAATACAGTGTAGTCAGTAATTACTATCCCTGTCTTCTAAAGGATCTATTTGCACTTACTTTCTTTGACTATCATTGTAAAAGATAGACTAGCTCAATTTTATGTGTGGTATAAATATGCTTTTTCTGATTTCACAATAATTGCCTGTGGTCGTTTAATTTGTCACTGTGATTGAGATCTTTCCTCATTTACACTTCCAAAGTCCTATTGACTTGATGTAACAGTAATGTATTGTGTAACTATGAAAATTAGTGCAGGGTATGACGCAGTAAATAGCATTTGCAATAAAAAGTGGGACATAAATTGCCCTTATTTATACCCAAGTAATCGAGAGTGCTTTGTAGTAATTTCTACAGTATGTTTTTCTATATTTGGAAAAACAACAATGTGTCTTATACTAATGAACAAGAAACTGCAGAAATCTTCCAGCTCAGTGCAGGTGTTTACGGCTTTTTGCCTCTCTCCTGATTTATGTGGTGCCAGTTTGCATAGTGGACGAGTCACCTTCCAGCACGCACTTTTCGGGGGTGCCCAGCTGAAGCCCTCGAAGGCAGCTGCCTCCGTGGATCACATCACACTCCCGTTACATCCCGTTTCTTGCTCCTCCACTGTACTTTGCTGCCTGTTTTAATTTTTTTCACCCAAAGAGCAGAAGCAGTTTAGCTTTTTAATTTTACTACCTTTTTAAAGAATTCGTCGTGTTTCTCTTTATGGCTGAGTAGTTCTAAATCTCAGTTTGAAACCAGGCCAGAAGGTGTTCTGGCCTGATGGGAGCGGCCGGCAGTGGGGTCCCGTGCTTGATTTCCCAACCAGCTCGACGCGGCTGTGCTCACAGGGGACCATGGGACAGAACATCACACCTGCCCGACCGGGCGGTCCGGCATCAGGTAGCCTTCTGGGGGGGAGGACAGGCACAGGCAGAAAGTTTCTTTAAATAAAGTTTATTCAGTGTAAATCAGAAGCAATTTGTTTTGAAAATCCCCCTTTATTGGCACGTACGTCTGTATTTAAAACCAGTAACGGGAAGGGAGGGACTGCTGAGTAATGGTCACAGCTGGCCGGGAGAGGCTTTGCCGAAGGTGGGTGTGTGTGCAGGACTGTGCCCTGGGGAACTGTGCAAATTCGGGAGTGAGGAGGGGGAGTGGGAATGAATCCATATCGTCCGTCGAAGGGGGAAGAGGCACACCACGTTGCTAGACCCAGAAGGGAGGGCAACTCACTAGGGAGATGATGCTAGAGGCCCCTCAAAAAGTGGGTCTTGGGACTTGTGGGTAAAGGAGAGGGTAGAGACTTCTGGGAGACAGAAACATGAGCAGGTACAAGGGTTTGTGTTGGAGAAAAGGGCTAGACAAGACCTCACAGATGTGTGTGTGGTTGGGGTGTGTTTCTCTAAGTGCTCTGGATATCTCAAATGGTCAAGGAGGGAAGAGAGGGCTTAGGAGCCATCTCAGGCCGCTGGAGGTACCTTCTGAGATCAAATGTTCACACCCTTCGCTTTCTCCACGACAGACCTTTATTTACATAGCTACGATGGACAACCTGCAGCCTATTCAAACTGTGCTTACTTCTACCACCTGCTTTGAGCAGTCCCCTGTGTGGAAACTGCTTATGTGTTTTACCTACATCCACGTGATCCCGAGTGTGAAATGGTGACCCTTGGTTTCTCGCTGAAGTTCAATGATGCACTTCCCTTCCTTATTTCAACATTGTTACTGCGTGACCAACTTTCATCACAGTCTAGTGCTAGATACAGACCTCCGCACTGCACAGAAGTCTCAGTAGGAGTTAAGAATTTAAAGAGATTTTACAAAATACTATTCAAATTCTTTTGATATCAGCATAAATTAATATGCAGAAGTGAAAAGCCATGATACTATATGTTAAACGGTGTTTGTACAAGACTGCCCTTTAGTGAACACAGTTACTCAGAGCAGACTGTGTCACTGCTGTATGTGTAAGGTACCAAAGGACTTCGTTACTGACTTTGTTGGAAAGAAAAATTGCTATCTTATTTTTTCTTTATTCTGTGGAAGATGCCATTTGTTTTGTAAACAGAAAGCAGCTGTTTGCAGCACTAGACATTAAACTAGGAACCCTTTTAAAAGATTTATGTTAACTAAGAGCATTTAATAAGTTGACAATGTGAGTGCTAATGAATGAGTTGGTTTTAATATGTGTCACATTGCACTGTAGAAACATCCTTATGTTTTGCCTACCCACATTTTAATTTTATCCTCAGTTGACATTCCCAGTAGGCAAGGCCAAAAGTAAACTGGGTTATCCAGTACTACCGATCCAGATAGATTAAAAAAAAAACAAACAGAGAGAACCCTGGGATAAATCAGAGCCAGCTGAGAGCACAGAGAGATGCCTGAACCCGAAGCTGTGCGCCCCGGCTGGCGGTGATGAAGCGCACCCCAAAAGCATGCAGGAGCGGTCAGGGCGGGTGCTTGCTGGAAACGAGCACAGTGAATTTCAGGCTGAGAAAGGGAGATGTGGGAGTAAAAAACAAGGAGGGAGAATGGGGATCAGTTTTTCATCAGATTTTCTGGCCTCTTGGATTTGCCAGTCCTCCTGCTTGCCAACAGGGGAAGTCCCCTGTTCCCTGCTTCTTTATGCCCATTGCCAGCCTGGCTTTGTGTGGCGAGGCAGCGACGTTGTTCATTGTGGGACAAATCTGAATTCTCTGATCTTAGTATCCTAACTTCACATTTGCCGGGTAATTAAAAACAGACAGACATGCATGCACACATTAAAATACAGCAATGTATTTATAAGTGTAATTGAGCTGTGATTAATTCATCACATTTCATTACAAACTAATAAAAATCCATTACAGAGCAATGAATGGATCCTGCTAGGAGCTGGCCCGTATCTCCTCTGCTCTGCATAATCTGTAGCCCCATACAACTTTGGAAAGCATGGGCAAACGCTAACGGGACGACTTGGCAGTATTTCATATCTGCGTTGCACATGTGAAAGTGACGGTGCAAGCTGTAAGAACACTAAGCATCAGAATACCAGCGGACTTTTTAAGTCTTACGTACACTTCTGCCTCTGTGGAGGATAACGGCATTTCTTCTGTTCCCCAGATAAAGAGAAACTGGCTTTTCTCTCCTTTCCTTCAAAATAGACACTACAGGGACAGAGGGATATTATCTTTGTGCTAGTGGCACAAAGGCAGCATCTCAGATACGGATTACCTCAGAATTATCCTCCTTGACAAATAGGTTGTGAAACCATCACTTAGTCTCTTGGCAGGTCCCAACCCTGCCTTTGCCCAAGGAACCCTGAGCAGCCGCTGCCTTCTCTCCACCACTGACTGCAGGTACGCATTTTCCTTTCCCTTTGCTACCTTGTGCATTTCAGGGTTTTTTAATCCATCTGGTGCAGGGTATGTAACCGCATAGAGCAAGCCCTGTTAGGGGGCTTTATCTGCTGCTTGTTCGGTTAGCTCAGTCAAACACAGAAGCACCTGCCAGCTATTCCACCAGAGCCACAACCCATCTGCACGTAGCTCTAGCTAAGAAGTTCTTCTGAAATACCCCTTCTGTGCTAAATATACCGATTCCCTGATGGCATCTTGCACCATTTGCTCCTGCCCCCAAACTCGTGCAATACGGTAGCATCCAGTTTTGCTCCTCTAACATTTGGGTAGGCAGGGAAAGGCACAAAGAGGGAAAAAGTGTATTTTTAGTTCTTTTTATTGCATTTCAGTATGATCACTTTCTGGTTTCAAAGGAAATGTAACTGAAACCCAATGTGGTTTTGGAGTACGGAAAATGTTAGATAAAAATTAACATTTTAAATCAGGGAAATTATTTGTGAATTAGAATACTTGTGGCTTTGCAGAATCACCTTCCCTTTGCCTTCAGGGTAGCCAGAACAATTTTCAGGCCAAACCAATATTTGGATTCTTGTTCTTCCCAAAGAAAGCTAGCGGGTGGGTTTCTGTCTAGGAGCTAAAACAGAGATTTGCCCTGGGGTTTAGCTGCAGTTCAGCTTTGGGGGGGCCACCATCCTGTCCGTCCTGCCGGCTTCCACCAATAATGGGCACATGGTGCCATGCAGCAGACACAGGGACAGCATTATACCAAAGTTGTTACAATACCTGCTTTCCCACTGATCCTGCTAGAAACATAGTCTACAGCAAACACAACTTCATTTTCGTAGTGATCTACTGCTTCAGACTAACAATGCTCAACAGTGTCTCCAGTTGGCTGTTCTGGCTTCTACAACCCAACAGGACACACTGAGAATATTCAACAAGAAAATACCTTGCAACAAGCTCAACGTTGTTTTTTATTTCTTTTTAAAGTTGCTTGTCTTTTTGCTATAACACAGCCACCTAAAGGAGAGGTTTCTGGGTTTTGGTTTGCTTAACAAATATGGAAAACATTATAGTCACTTTCAGTCTTTTGGGCAACTGGAGCTAGCAATGTCAGTGTACCATACCAAGCCAAGCAAGGAAGGACTTCAAGATACGCCTGGTGAAAAAATCCTGCTTCTCAGCCCTGCCTTCAAACCTCCTCTCTGCCTGTACCTACGTTTGTAACCTGCTGTCTCCACAGGGTAGGGAACGATGGCATTTGTTCCCTCAGGTTCAGGATGAGTTTGAGGGACTCTATTACTCATTGAACCCTAGAAAAGGGAATTATTTTCAGCATCATTTCCGAAGCAGAAGAGTAAATTGTGACCCAGAGAAAATATGTTGGAAGAGTCCAGGCTGTGAAAGTGTTGGCTGGCTGCAGCCCACGCCGCAGAGGCAGTGTTGGTCTGCCCTTGCTCTGGTCTGCTCACGCCACCGTCTGAGGGGCCCGATAAAATCCCAGAGACTGCAAATCTAAGACACAGGAATGGGGCTGTGTCTTTTCTTGATGCGTTTCCCTGCTCTACACCCCTTTTTGGGGCAGAATGGCTTTTAGCTCCTATCCCTTCTGCGACGCGCTGGCAGCACAGCAATGCAACCTGAAGCGCTGGCGTGAGAAGGGCCGGGAAGCTCCAGCGAAGGGTCGGGAGCAAGCAGCTGCTCCAGGGGGACAGGCACCACGTAGGCTGGCTTCCCTGCTGGAAGCGCAGCCCTGGGAGGCTGGGTCCCAGGTTCCCAGCCTCATCTCCCTGGGAGCATGGAGACCTGTGACTTTGGTCCTCTGGAGACAGAAGCTTGCAGTTAGATGTCTGCGGGTTTTTTAAGTCTTTTGCACTTTACCGTAATGTACCTGGATCAAAACCAATGCAAAGCCGGGAACAGAACTTCCCATTCCTCAGTCAACAACCACGACAGAGTTCTTCATTCATACCACCTTTCAAAGCCCATGCTACTATCATGTGATATCCCAAAAATCAATGATCAGCAAAAGATATTTCTGCAGGCCAGGAAACGTGGAGCAGGAATTCCCACAAAGGAATCCTTCACAAAAAATTGCCCATTGTTATTTTTTATCTAGCTAGCCCCGCTCACTATGGATTTGAGTTTTTCATTCTTTAAATTATTTATCCTCTTAAATTCTTCGTGAGATATGTTGCAGCTAAGGCATAGAGAGCCCACCTCACATGATGTAGGAGGTCTGAGACAAAATAACACATGAACCCAAATCCCAGGCTGTGGCTTTGACCATTGGGCCAACTTCCTCTATAATCTTGCTGGATTATGGATAAAAATAAACACTTCACCAATAATCTAATAATATATATTTTACATTATGTATATTTTATATACACAGACAGACACACACAAAATAGAAATGCATGTACATTTATTTCAGGTAATATTTATAACCTAATGGCATTTATATAATATATGCATGGTTTATATAACATTTAAATTATATATATGCTTATGTTTCCAAAGTGCATTACTATGACACTTAGTATGACGTGTTGTCTCTCACTGCAGAATTAGTATTTTCTACTTTTGTCCCCCTGTTCATTTCTTATTGCAACCCACAAGAAAGGAGCTTCACCAGTAACTTATTTGGGCTGACACGCACCTATAAATGCGTAGCATTTATTTGCCATATTGCTGCTCACAAAATGTTGCCATGCTATTGCACTTCTTTGTTTAAAGTTCTCCTCTGAAAGGCTCTCTGCAAGGGCTGTGTAGGAGGCTTTGCAGCAGGGAGGTTTGAAATTGTTTTTCTGAAAATTATTCCAAAAAGTCTGTCCTTTTCAAGGTCTTGGCCAACTGCACAGCTATTTTCCTCTTTTCATTTTCTTTACTTTTACAGCACCAAATAATAGTCCCCATCTAATATTTTACATATAAAATATATAGCTGAATCTCTACCATATGCTTCCCTCTTCAGCATCTTTTACTGGGCACTGAGGCACTTTCAGCGATTCTCCTTTTGCCAGTGTAGTATTCAGTCCCATACAGACCAGCCAATTTAGGGACCACCACCATTATGCTCATTGCGCATTCTTATATTGCATGTAGTCCCCCAGATGTCAACAGGTCTCTCATATTTATGGACTAAATTGATACCATCTATGTCAAAACCTAGTCTTCAGCAGTTGTCTCTTGCTCACCTGCGATGCCAAACAGCCTCATGCAGTATTTCCAGGAATACTGACCAGCCGGCATCAGTACAGCCACCAGTACCCCGGCAGAAAACTCCCTCCAGTTTTGACCACGGCTATGGAAAGGACAACCAAACCCCCCAGCACTGGTACTCTGCATGGGGTCTTAGCTTGTGTCAGCAGAGGAAAAGCACCAGACGTTGACTTACAGCCAACCTGTTTCACCAAATGTTGTAAAGTAGGTGTTTCACCGGGTTGGCAGGCAGGAGTTTGGTCCTATGCTCCTAACGGACAGGAGTCAAATGGCCCACAAGTGAAAATCCTCATCTGCTTCAAACTGTGCCAGCTCCTTTATTCATGGAGGCCACAAGTATCCTACACAAAACTCAGTTCTGATCTGGCTCCTGCACAACCCCCTTTGGCGATTCAGCCATCTGAACAGCAACACTTTCCTCAGCCTGGTCACTCAGGAAACCTACCTATATCCAAAAGTCCTTGCAGGATCCATCCTCGGTTTTGCTGTGGCACAATGCCTTTCACGTGAAGACAGGACCAGCCTTAAGATTTTTGCATACGTTGACATATACGTGAAAAAGTGTATACTTAGCCTCATTCCAGGCACTTGGACTATAAATCTGTAGAGAACTTGAGTAAACATAACTTTCTTAGTATGTTAAAAAGTTCAGACTGTGGAAAGAAGACATTTCTGAGAAACAGATTTTAGTCTTTGAAATAATTAGACTGAGCTGAACAGATTTTTGGCATTATTTGTAAGCCAGTCATTGTTCAGCCTTTGTACTTAGAAGAGCAATTACGACTCCTTTGGAAACATCCTTAGTTGAACTCTTAAAATAATAAAAACACTCCTCCATAAGACCACATCAACATATGGTTTTCGTAACAACAGCACAAACAAATCACCCACTCATCAAACACATTTAGGAAAAAGACAGGAACAAACAGAACAAACAAATTTTCTAAAGATTACTTACTAGTCCTGATCAATCAGAAGAAAAAAAAATTTAAATTGAACTCAGGAACGGCCAATGGGATACAGAATACACATAAAATATGCAAAATACAAATAAGCAAAACCATAAATACCACTGAACACTGCAAAGCAAAGTTTATAGATAATATGCTGCAACATATTATTCCAAATATAGTGAGCTGCTGATGCCCAGCTTTATGATCCACTCACTAGCTTACTTTTTAACTTTGGTGATACATCATGAGTAAGCAAGAAAGAGATAAAGTACATCTACAGTAGTGATCATTATCAGAACATCCTCCCTGGTTTCACCACCTTCCCGGTAACTCCGGGGTGAGGTGCCAGCTGAACAAGAGCTGGTGGGTGATGTGCATCCCTGCTGTAGTTCCCTCTGATCGATGCTGCTACGTGGTGACCACATGGGTGTTAACTATTTTGAGCTGCACAGACCCCTGTTGCCTTCCTGTGGCTCCAGCCAGCTTGGCATAGCCCTGTGGTGCATACCAACGAGTTAGTATCACTTCAGAGAAGCGGAGTCCCAAAGCGCATCTATCTGGGCCTCTGGAGCTTGACACTAACACAGAAAATACCCTGGCAACATAAGCATCCATGCTTTCCAGGAGCCTGGTCTTGGGGGAGTCCTGAAAGCATCCACGTCTTTAGACATGTGGAACTGAGGTAAATGGACACAGAAAGGTTTCAAACTGTAAGTCACTCCTGATCTTACCTCATGTGATACATAGAAATGTACATGCACACACACATACAGAAGGCCTATACGTTTTCAAGCTTTAATTTTCTCACCGCTTTTGAGCACCTTTTAAGTACTAGTCAGGTTTTTCTGGAGCCTGGAAGGACTCCCCATCTCCTTTGGATCATGATGTCTGTCTCTCTGCTTACTGCATCTTTTTATGCATATGCTGCAGACCGTGCCCAACAGCTGCTTATCCATAACCTCTTCCTCTGCCAGGAGAGGATCAGTCCTCCTGCATGACCTGTGTCCCTGCAGCACACGTACGGCTTCCTGGGGCTGAGCACTGAGAAACAACTCGGCTGCCAGCAGCCCCCAGGGCAGCTCCCACACAACTCCCTGCGAAAACTTCAGCCAAAACTTGGTCTACAAGAAAAATGGGGTTTGACATCTGACAAATACCCAGAGAGAGCCCTCAGTATGAAACAAAATTTAAAAAATGAACATAAGCAGATCCCTCCAAGAAGTGATCCTGCCTGCATATAAGTCCGTTGTACTTGCTTGCCCTCTTCCGAATGAGTATGTGTTTTGTGAATAGAAGAGTAGACTGGAAAACTGTACCTGCTAGTTTTGATTCCAGTTGAAAGTGGACCAAGCAAATCTCTTACACTTGTCGTCCTCCTTTGAGTAACTCTAGACGACACTGAATGAGAACAGCATTAAAACACTGATGGCTGAAATGGAGCCCTTGCTACCACATTGTCATTGTTGCTGCAGCCTGCATGGTAGATGCTATCAGCGCCAGGAAATAGATAGCAACCAAAACTTCTGTAGATAGAGCCAGAGTGTCTTGCTTGTTGACGATGCAATGAATTAACGACAGGAAGAGAAACTAGGTTTCCCCCTCTAATCCCTACACATGCCATTTTCAGGTTCAGTCAGACTCGGGATTGCTGCTGCTACAGATCATAGAACCATAAAATCACCTGGGTTGGAAAAGACCTTTAAGATTACCGAGTCCAACAATCAACCTAACACTGCCAAAACCACCACTAAACGATGTCCCTCAGCACCACATCTGCCCGTCTTTTAAATACCCCCAGGGATGGCGATTCCACCACTTCCCTGGGCAGCCTGTTCCAATGCTTGAAATCCCTTCCGGTGACAAAGTTTTTCCTAATATCCAATCTAAACCTCCCCTGCTGCAACTTGAGGCTATTTCCTCTCGTCCTATCGCTTGTTACTTGGGAGAAGAGACTGACCCCCACCTCACTACAACCTCCTTTCAGGTAGTTGGAGAGAGTGATAAGGTCTCCCCTCAGCCTCCTTTTTACCAGGCTAAACAACCCCAGTTCCCTCAGCTGCTCCTCAGAAGACTTGTTCACCAGCTTTGTTGCCCTTCTCTGGACATGCTCCAGCACCTCAATGTCTTTCTTGTAGTGAGGGGCTCAAAACTGAACACAGTATTCAAGGTGAGGCCTCACCAGTGCGGAGTACAGGGGGGGCAATCACTTCCCTAGTCCTGCTGGACACACTATTCCTGATATAGGCCAGGATGCTGTTGGCCTTCTTGGCCACCTGGGCACACTGCTGGCTCATATTCAGCCAACAGTCAACCAAGACCCCCAGATCCTTTTCTGCAAGACAGCTTTCCAGCCACTAGATGTTTAGCTCGCAATGATGTCCCAAATAGCTTCAGCAGACAGCACTGCCTCTGTCCTGCCATGTGCTGAAAGCTCTGCATAGTAGTCCTTGGTATCCTTTTGTGGGGCACAGCTCTCATTCTGAAAATATCATTGTCAAGTCCTTGGAGAAACCGTAAGTGCTGAAGATGATCAGTGGTTCCACTCACCGTGGGTGGAATACTTCCACAGAAACAAATATTAATGAAAATCAGGGAGAAAAGGTGAACATTATCTGCCTTGGAACAGTTTTATCAGAGGCAATGGCTGCTTTCATTTTTTGTCAAACCGTGTGACTATTTTATCAGAAATCAAGTATTTAAAAACTGGAAAAATTAACAGTGCTACCGGAAACAGTGCTGTGATATAGTCTACTTTATTATTATTGAGCTTTGAAAGGTAACTAAATGACAGTCTGATCCTTTGGGGAATTTCTGAAGATTTTGTTATAAAGAAATTATTTAAATTTTATTTGACATCGCCATTGTGAAGTTAGGAAAAGTCTTGGTGACGAAGTACTGTTACTCTGTACAAGTGCAAACGCCTCTCTAACTTATCAGTCTGTCTCCCCAGTTGCCGGGGCCTCAATCTTTGCAGAAAAATTACCCTTGAAAAACAAATCCAGTTCTCCTAATCTCAGGGCCGCTAAAATAAGCTAGTCCTTTAGCCAGAGAAATGTTATTTTGAGATCTGCATCTAGGAAGGGGATACAGCCGCAGGGAATGGAGCAGTTGGAGGCAGCCCGTACTGCAGGAATCTCATGTTTGACTGTGTTGGCCATGTGCATGTTTTCAGTTATCTGGGGGAAATTTATTTGGTTTTATTTTAGCCAAAAATAGGAAGCACAGAAGAAGCTGTAGGAGGGCTCTTCATAAGCTTGAGGTGAGCTGAGAGCAGCCAGGTGTTTCAGTGAATGTTACCTATGACTAGCAGAGCAGTATCTGATTAAAGGTTTTTCCTTGCCAGCAGTGATGACTCACATGAATTATCTTTTCTCTTTGTATACTGTCTAGTGTTTACTCATTACAGTTCTGTTTTTCATTTCTTGCAAGAAAATGAAAAATATTATTACCACATTTCCCTTCAGTTTAGGATTTTTAACCTTTTCTTGGTGCAGGGCTTCACAAACAGAAAAGTCTGAAATTCTTTGGGTTCTCTGCTGCTCAGATGGCATTTCTGGAGGGTCCTCAATTTTTTCCAGTGTGGATGGTTTCTAAATCTGCCCTGCCCAGTTATTATTCTATTACTGTTAGCTTTGTAAAAAACTATGCAAAAGAGTTTTATTTTGCTCTGAATTGTTTATGTGCACTTAGCTACAGAAACTTAATAGGAACATCTTTTAACTGTGGAAGTAGTATGTGTGATTGATTCATCATCACAGCTTCTCCTTACAGTAATTCCTTAGATTTCCTTTGCAAGACAGACTGCCAGAAGGTCCTCTGTCAGTCCATGTTCTCACTCTCTCCATTGGTTTGTCTGAGTACTTGAGTGACAGTGGCTGGTAACTCCTGAATACCTACAAGATATAAAAAGGGAATTGAATATTTGTCTCTGAAGGACAGCTTTAAAATAAAATATATCACTATATTCATGAACGCAGCTAAGAGCTGTTTACATAATTTCTCTAAAATAATACAGTACTACAGTCAATACCCATTTCTGAAATTTTATAATATGGATATACAGTAGATGAAAGCTTACCTCCAGAAAGTTAAAAATCTTTAATTTTTTTACTTGTAACAAAACTACAAATTAAAAACACAAACTTTGCAGAACCCTTAAAAAAAAAAGTGACTTTGCATGTACATGAGAAAAGTCTTTAACAAGAATATGACAAGAGCTGCATCTCGTTGAGATCTATATCACATTAAAGACGATCTTCCAGTGCCTTGCAAGACTTTCTGCTTTTTTAAGACTCTCAGTTCCCCTCCCTGCCCTTTATTTGCCTAGGTAATCACAAGAAGCCTCAAATTTAGCTCAACACTCCAGTCTTTATTAAGCATTTTGACTGTGCAAGATTAACCTTCATGAGTCACAGCAGTCATCTCATTCTGCAGCCTGCTCCCACCGCTGAAGTATGAGCTACCTCCTGGAGAGATCCTAAAGCAATAATGAGCTCAACTTCACCAGACGTGTGCTCTACAGCAAAACCAAGCTCCCCTCTTGCTGCAGTCTCAGCATTTGCTGCACGCACGGCATACAGACCGTCCAAACGCATTGATGGGATTTATACAATAGCATGAGGTCATGGTCAAAGCTCTGTGCTGCAGTCCAAGTCTAGTAACAGAGCCGAGGTGAGATCAAAAGATTAATGGATAATCAGCTTGCATTATTAACAATGTTGTAAATAAAACGAAGTGGAAAGATCAATTTTCACACTTAACTTTTTAATTTTATTTCCTTACTTTTCCAGGTTAGGGTCATGGGAATGTATCCTGCCACAGCCTTACCTGACACTAACCATCACTTTTGTTTAATAATTAAAATGCAGTTGCTGTGGATCCAGTGTGTGTTGCTTGGGTGATACCTTTGGTTCTTACCTGTTAAAAACCTCTCACAGTACACTAAACTTAAGGCTTTTCTTTTTGTACCTATTAGTTTAATCCCTCAGCAAGGGACAATTTAAACTCCTGTTAGTTAGTCTAAACAACAGACATCCCTTTCTCCGCCCTGTCCTCCTCCCCTCACATATGGATTGTGGTGGTAATTTCTAACTGAAATTTCATTAGGATAAACAAATTAAGATGAAAGAGACTGTTATAGGATTAGAGGACTACAAAATGGAAAAGCAGAGTTTATATGATGATCACAAAACTGGGAAAAGTTCTCATAACTAAATAACATTTTACAAAGTTAAGAAAAATGACAAAGGAAGCTTGAAGACAACCAATACAAGCAAGCCGTAAAAAGTCTCATATGGAGATGGCACAAGACAGAAGGATATGTATGTCTTAGCATAATAACTACAAGGAGGAGGATCTTCATTTTAACATCATCCTAGTGCATCACAGTTCGGATTATGGCATCTCTCTGCCAAGCACTCAAGAGCTGGGATAACTCCTGGTGCAAGCTTTTACTCCTGCTCCAAAAATAATCTGACAGCTGCTGCAGGAGAGTCGTAACCTCCAAGAGTCAAGAGTCTGCTGCCTTCCCACAACAGCCCTTGGCCAGGGTCTCAATGGACCAAGAACTCATATTCCTTCCCATATCTGGCCTATTGAGCTTTGAATAACAACACGTCCAGTTGGGTTTTTAAAAAGGAATCATCCACTCCTTCCAATATGTTTATTGCCAGGTTATTAAAACTGTAGTTACTAGGCTAAATCTGCTGAGAATGTAAGTTTCATTCACATATATCGCCCAGTGAAGATGGCCTGCAGTGTGTCTTGCTTTGAGTTTTTACAATTAACCATGCAAGATGGTTAAAAATTCAAGTGTGAGTGTCCCAGCTTGGAAGTCTGGTCAGCAGCACAAAGGAGCTGCAGGATTGGAGTAATGCAGCCTCTCCTCTGCTTTTTGTTCTTTGGGTTGCTTATTGTGGGGGGAGGGTTTAGCATCTGCAAGGTAAGTGTCTCTCATATGCTCTCTTGCAAGCTGTGGTAGTGAACGTTCTTGTCATGGGTTGTCATGGTTTGGGCTGGGCTGGCCACTAAAATGAATGACAGATGCTCTCTCTTACTTCTCTCCCCTTCAGAGAAGGAAGACAATCTCTCTTTAGGGAGAGAAGGATGAGAGAGAAAAGAAAATAATGAAAGATATACACGATATACAAAATCGTATCAAGCTCGCAGGATGACGATCACGTCACCGACAGGCATAGAGAAAGTCCTAGATTGGACTCAGCAACAGATGGGAACTGGATTCCAGATCTGGATTTAAGAATGCATGAATAGTGATCAAAGACAGACAAACAGACAGAGTCCTCCTCGGACGCCGGCCATTGAAGAAAGAGAGGGCTGACCCTTTGATCCCTCAGCTTTTATACTGAGCATGATGCAGATGGGATGGAATGCCCCATGGGTCAGTTTTGGGTCACCTGTCCTGTCCAGTCCTCCCTACAGGTGCAGCCCCTCTACACTTTTCTGCTTCTAACCCTCCAACGGGGCAAATAATGAAGTTGGCTGGCCTTGGTTGTTAATAGCAGTAAGTATAAGCAAGAGCCTCTCTGCATCCCATTCCTTGGCATCAACTATAAACAATCAGGTCTTGTCACTCTGGAAGTGGACACTGTTGGAAAAAATATGCTGTTAATTTCAGAGAGTTCAGTTAGTTAGAAGAGGCTTAGCTGAAAAGTAAAATTACTGAAAAGAAAATTGGTTGTTTTACCTCAAACCAGGACATGGGTACAGGGTCAAATGGCGGATGCACAGTCTGAACTTGCAGCCAGGGAGTACAGAGCAAAGAGAGCAATTTTTTCTGTACAGTCCTGATGCTACAGGGAAACTCTTTGTTTCTAAAGAGCCTTTGAGGATGAAGCCAAAACGTGGCCTGAGTTTAAATTGCTTACCTTTCCTTGAAAAATCTGTCCCCATGGACAGCTTGAAGAAGGCACCTATGTGTATTTAATTTGAATGGCTTTGGGTTTTTTTATACAGGTGCAGAGCTTGAATAACATATGGTCTCCTCAGTAAGGTCTAACACAATTATGCCAAAGATCACAGTGGGGCTGGTCAAAAGCCCTCCAAAATATTCTGCATAGCTGGAGCCACTAGGTTTGCTGTCTCTGTGTAGGTTGTGAAGTTTGCAGGAAGCAAGAGCAATCCTGACGGCGTTTCCTGTGCTGGCGTCAAGCCAGTCCCACAGGCAGTGCCCACAGACCCCGTGCAGCCGTAAGGCATGCTCAGCAGTCACCCAGGAGCACCTAAGGATGTGGTTGAACTATCCAGTATGGCTGTGGTTGCCAGAGACCTACTGCACCTTCCACAACTGGTACCTATAGAATCATAGAATGGTTAGAGTTGGAAGGGACCCTAAAGACCATCTAGTTCCAACCCCCCTGTCATGGACAGAGACACCTCCCAGCAGACCAGGTTACTCCAAGCCCCATCCAACCTGGCCCTGAACACCTCCACGGATGGGGCCGCCACAACTTCTCTGGGCAACCTGTTCCAGTGCCTCACCACCCTCAGAGTAAATTACCTCTTGGGAAATGTCTTCTGTTAGGAAGTGGGTGTATCCTGATCCCAGAAGAGAAATATCAAGAGTCCTACAATCTGCTGAAAACTCTTTCTCTGGCTCTTTCCCAAACTCCAAACTGCCTTGCCTTGGCAAGAGGGGTGCAAAAGGAGGCAGCGCTGCCCGGTGTATTTGTGTGGTACACCCAGGTGGGATCCAAAACAAGTGCAAGGACGGTCTTGCCAAAAATGTTGCACAGGCTTGTGGACTGGGCGATGTGTGAACGCCCTTGATGAGATGTGTGGGTATCCTGAGAGTACAGCGCCGCGGGGCATGGCTGAGAGAAGGGTGCAGATGTGGCCATTTGTATCGATGCGGGGAATGGCCCCTAAGATCAGAGGGAGCTCAAGACAATGGCATTAAGTTTGGAGTAGTAGCTGGACCGCTAAATGCGTGTGAGACGCAGACACAGACCAAGAGATAAATCACAAGACTTAAAACTTCAGATGAAATTCAGCAGTTTGTCAATGCACACCTATGTGTTTAAGACAAACTCAATTCAACAAGCAAACCAGCTCTTTCTAGACTAGTTCCAGTCTCTGAGTTGATGCAAACAGCAGTTGCACATAGAATATACTGCAGTTTCTAATATTAATCTTAAAAAAGTATTGATCAGATAAATCCATTCTGAAGGGAAATGAATATAATTGTGCAGACATGAGGAAAGTAATCTGAGAAGTACTGCTGCACGATAATTTAAAAACAGCGAAATCAAATATTAAGAATTTGAGCAATAGAAAGCAGAAAAATACCTCAGCCAGCAGACTCATACAATCCAAGTACAACCTTCCGGTCACCTCCCTTACTTTATTGGCACCTGACTTGGAAATCTTGCAGAGACTTAAGATTGTCTCTGTCAGGCATGGGATAAGAAATTTCAAGCACTGACTGAGACACAAAACAAAGTTTAAGGCTGGCTATAATGACCATTCTGAAAATCCTTTCTCTCTGTTATCTCTTCTACAGCCTCCTCTACACAATGAACAAGAGAAGAGAACGGTTGCAAGAGCTCCGCAGGGATGCACTCAGCCAGAAGAGTAAACAGTAGTAAAAAATTATCTTCTGGGATCTCCCCAAGAGATAGAAATAGAGCCGCTGAAAGCCAGCCACACAAAATGCTGTAGGGTTTGCAACGGCATCAACAGTTGTGAAACTGAAAACAGCCAACAGGTCTGTCTGCGTTACTTGAAGCACCTTCCCTGTTCTCCTCGCTGGGAGATCATCTGCTATAGCAACCCATATCGTGCTGGCATACACTCAGGTATAAACCCAGACTGACAACAATCAGGAAGACTCAAAATACCTAGATAATTGGAACCTTTTCTAGAGATACCACGGATGAGTTAGCTGAGTTGCCTGTTGTCCAGTCTTGGCATCATGAAGGAAGCCAGGAAAGCAGCATTTTTAGTTTTGTAGCATGCTGACTTCTAATGCGTAACACACTCCGAAGTCGTCTTTTTTTTTTTTTTTTTGACAAACTGCTAGGGTTAGAAAAAAGACTGTTATTCATTTAGCAATAAAAGTCAACAAGCTTTTCATTTTTGATTGGGAAATGAATAGCAAAACCCAAAAATTTTATGCTTAAACATGAAAAGTCCGAAGATGTTAGGTGTTTGTCAAAACAAATTGCAAGAGACAAATTTGTGTTCCATACAGAAACAGATCTATTGAAAATCTCCAGGAAAACAATATATTACCTAGTTCTGTCTGGCATGCTATCATCTGCTTATCACGATGGCAAATGCAATAAAAATCAGCCAATAAGTAAACTACTATTTTATATACTAACTTAAATTTTTATATGCTAACTTCAGTCTCAGAGCTGATTTAAGAAGTACCTTCACATAGAACATATGCTTTTCTTTTTATTTGCATGTTTGTCAAGGCTGGTGTAATTAAGGGGTTAATGAGAATCTTAAATGCTTAGTTTGCATGTTGTAAGATATGTCTCACTCTATGAAAAGAGCTTTCTGACATGGGAAAAAGTGATTTTTTTCATTATAATTGCCAGTCTTGTGTATTGGCAGCATGGGAGTCCAAATGAGAGGCTGTAAACATTTTAAAATAATTCGTTTCCAATTTTCTTTTATTATTTGCAATAATTGAACTCTCTTGTGTTCTTGATGTTCATATTGCCACAACATTCCTGAAGCTGTACTTACTCTGTCAGCTACGTCTACATTATGGCTGTAAAGGTTGTATGGAGCTGCACACAGTAAAAACAACAGCAGTAAAATAAAATTGTGTGGCTTTTAGCCCACCAGACCACCACCGACAGCACCCACCGTTGCATCAAAGGAGGAAATAAACTGGGGTCAGTCGATTCTAAATTTCATTTTTTTAAATGTTTCACGGCTCTCATTGACTTTAACCTTTGTTCTTTGAGGGGCCTTCCATTTTGTTTTCTCTTCTGGTTATTAATTTTTATGGGACACTTAATGCCCATGGCAACACAAAGCTCAGTTTCAAACCTCCCTGCTGCGTGCAGTACACTACAGCGGCATGTGGTTTGTTGTCCAGCCATGACTGCTCCCACCCCTTAACTTACAAGAGTTATTCTGAGACTTTTTGAGGACCATATATGTATCACCAGGGTTAATAATCTCCCACTGTACAGCCAAGAAGCCCTAGGCTGCCAACCCCCAGGCCCACAACCACAGACCGTAGAGCCTTAAGCCAGTCCAAGGCAGAGGGGCCCGCTTCTCCCCGCTGGGGCGCTGACCGCAGAGAAACCGAGCCCCACAGCCTGGTCCCGCCCTCACGGCGGGGAACTACAGCCCCCACAATCCTCCGCGGCGCGGGGGGAAAGCCCGCGCTACCCCTCAGGCGGTGGGCGCATGCGCGCTTCCGCCCGGCGGCCGCAGAGGGGGAGCATAGAGCAGCGCGGCCGTCGACAGCGCAGAGCGGCCCTTTGGGGGCGGAGCGAGGCGCCCTCGGGCCCGGCTGCGCTGTCAGCACCAGCCAAGATGGCGGCGCGGAGGCCCCGCACCGCCTCAGGTCAGTGGGCTCGGGCGGGCTCAAGCGGCGGCCGTCGCTACCGCTGCTGGCGGCCCTGGCACCCGCCTCCCCGTCCTTGCCGTCTAGGCGGGAGCGGCATGACGGAGGCGGGGTGGGGGGAAGCGGGGTGAAAGCCGCCTTAATAAAACGGAGGTGCCCTCACAGCAGCAGGGGAACGGACAGCCGAGGTGCCGGGCTCTGGCGTTGGTGGGGCCTGGCCGGAGGCCGCGGAATAGAACCTGCGGGGCCTCCTGAGGAAACGAGGAGCGGTTTCCTCGGCCTCCGTCGTCTCCACACCTTCTAACGTGCAGATATTGCAGTGCGTTGTATGGCCTTACAGTGTAGTGCCTTTTTGCACAGGCACAGTTTTTTGTGCGTGGAGAGTATGCATAGTATTATCCTGCAAGGAAAGGAATATATATGTATATAATCAATCGGAAATGCTTTAGCATTATTATTTGTTGTGCAATGTGTTATAGTTGTATGAGTTTTGATTTGAATAATATTCATTTAGGAGCAGAACTAATGGAACTAGTTCTCTATGACAGCATTTTTATGTTCTTCTCCACTTGAAGAAACAGTTTGTACTCGATACCTCAGAATTTGAAAGAAAGAAGATTCAGTAACAACTTGTTATGGGTCTAGCTATTTATGTTTCGGCACTCAAGAACACTTAGGTGATAATAAAGGGAAAGAATTCATACCTACCTGTGTGTTTCTTGCATTCTCTGACCTTTTACCCATGGTTTTAGTAAGACAAAAAAAATTGCTGACATTCTTAAGAGAATGTTTATATCTACAGTATTTCTTTGTAATTCTAGGTAGTAATTTAACTTATCTTCCTCTCTGGAATGTCCCAGCATCATTGCTGAACTTATACTTCGCCTTAAATATATTTAACTGAAGTGATCTTTAATTCATGTATGTATGTATATCCATGGAACTATGATAAGCTTTTAAAATAATTTTTTTAAAAAAAGATTTAACCAAATCTTCCCTTTGATGTTTGAGAGTATGTGGTATTTAGGATCTCTAATTTGAAGTTGTAGGAGACCTATTTTTAAAACATTGACAGAATTGTACTGGAAGTATGGAACTTAATTGAAGTCCCAGCTTCATCTATTTCATCTGTTGTGGAAGAGGAACAGAAATTCTTGGCTTATTAGCATATGCTAATACCTGTCCCTCTGAGGAAAACACTAGGCCAGTTCTTCTCAATTTTTCAAAGTTTTGGTCTAGCCAGAAGAGATGTGTGTGCTTTCTCTTAAATTAGACATGTTTCATGTTGCTTAAGATCATAAAGCAATTGTAGTAGGTCAGATGAAAGCCCAGCATACTGTATCTGAAAGCCATCAGCTGCAGGATGAGCTAAGAAAGATTTAACAGGGTAAGCATGTGCTGATAATTTCTCAGAATGTTTTTAATGATTTTTTCGGTCCAGGACCTCATTAGCCGTGGTTGTTGTCTTTGTGTCTGACAGCCCTTGGTGGATTCCCCCCTCCCCCCCCTTTAATTTGTTCTGTTGTTATTTGGAGTCCACATCAGCTTTTGGTACCTACAGCATCCTGCAGCGAGCTGTTCCACAGGTTAACTGGGGCTTCTGGTGGATGGGGGGTGAAGGAGAGGAGAGGAAGACTTCCTTTTTTTGTGTTGAACCAGCTGCCTGCTAGTTTCATCTGATACCTCTTGGTTCTTGTACTTGAACAGGTAGGAGAGTCCTGTTCACCTTTTCTGTGCCAGTCATGGATTTTTCTAGGTTATACCTTCCCTATAGTTGTCTCTTCCTTACCTTGAATATCATGGCATAAAATCTCAAAATCCTGAGCTGCTTGACCATAGGTAGCCTGTATGCTGCAATTTAAACCATTGGATTAGCCAGTTAATACCAAAAATTGTTCTGTTAATGTTTGGGATTTTTACAAGGATTGCTAATTTATTGCATAACGGAAAATCACTTTTTTCTTTCTTTTCTTTTCAAGAACATGAAAGTGATGATGATTCCTATGAAGTGTTGGATTTAACAGAGTATGCACGGCGTCACCATTGGTGGAATCGTGTGTTTGGCCGGAATTCAGGACCAATTGTAGAAAAATATTCCGTAGCTACCCAGATTGTGATGGGCGGCGTGACTGGCTGGTGAGGGAGCATCACTTTTCATAACTGTGCTAGACCTTTTACTGTGTTGGAAGACCCATTTCCACGGCTATTTGAAGCAGATACATTTATCTTCTCTTCCTTTATCATTGATTAAGATTATTCATGTGTGAACAATTTCTTCACTCATTACTCTGACTCATCCTTCTGAAGTGTTTTGTAGTATTGGTAAAACGCCAGTTATCTAAGGGAACTCGTACCAGTTACTGTGAAAAACATTTGGGGAAATGTCAGAACTCTAAAAGTACAAGGAATAAATGGAAAATTACTGTATATAACTTTTGTTTGTATGGAAAAGCATATTTCCTTACTAGTATATATTTAGAAACACAGTTATGATATTATGGCTAAGACGTTTTAAAGGTAAAAGAAATGAAGAAAAAAAAAATGTGTGGCAGAATATACTTTTAATTAAGCCCCCATTTTATAGAGACTTTTTTTCCCTCTAAATTCAGCTGGAGCCCTTTTGAACAAATTAACAGTCTGCTTTCATGCTAACTGAAGAGAGATACCACAGCACAGTCACACTAAAATAACTTATGGTGAAAGCTAGACAGTAAAGACAAGAACTTAAACTGGAAAAGGTGGCCACAGTCTTAGCAGCTGTGTCAAGGTATTTGTTATTTGTCAAAGGTATTTGGATGGTATTTGTCTATTCCAGTATTCTAAAAAATTTAAGTTCAGTGAAAAACAACATCATGGTAGCACAGTAGCTTTTAAAATGGAATTATGCAAGATTTGGAAGATGAAAGAGACTAAAAATTATTAAAATGAAATTGTCATATCCAGGCTCAGTACAGCTTTGAGGAGCATAGGCTTAGCTTTCAGTCTGATTTTTTTTTTTTTTTTTTCATTTGCCTCTGTAGCCTTAAAATTATTTTTAAAAGTTAGGTGTGTATACATAAACTCTGAAGCTTCTAGGGGAATAGTTCATCTGGCATCCATAAAACCTGGCTTATTGAAAGATCTGAAAACTGTGTATTTTAGTATCTGTAGATATATATACCTCTGTGTGTGTATTCATGTATATAAATATGAATTCACTATTTATATGCAGGGGGGAAGAATATTTCCCCTTTGTGTGTGGGCTGGCAGGGGGCAGGTCAGACACCAGCAGAGTTGCCCAGAGAAGTTATGGAACCATCAGCCTTGGAAACATTCAATGCTTGCCTGAGTTAGAACCCCGAGCAACCTGATGCAGCTTGGAGGTTGGATCGGGCTTTGCAGCTGGCCCAGTTTTGGGAAGGCGGCCGGACTAGATGACCTCCAGAGGTCCCTTCCTGCCTAAACTCTTCTATGGTATCGATATCTGTGCTGTTCCCTATTTGATGTGGGAGTGTTTGGAGACTGTGAACGAGATAATTAATTTTCTGGTTGCATTGATCCATTAAAAATAGACTAAGACCATGTCCCAGCAGAGCGGCCCTGCTGACTTTAACGCTTTTGGTAGGGATGTGACTTCTTGTTACCTGAGATATTTAAGTTATGGGTTGTGTAGTTAATATAAATCATGGTATAATATATTTACCTTCCATTTGGGAACAGTTATAATGACACTTTTATATTATTACATTGTGCTTTATTAACATGCTACATTTAATAGCAGCATACAGCTTTTGTGTATAGACAAGGTCTGGAAATCTCAAGCTTACCTTAAAGGGGCCATCAGACAGCCCTGAACTAGCAACCGTTATTCATGTTGTTTTGTGTTAGACATCACTACGTATTGTTTGTATTAAATATTCTGATTTTAAAATTTAAAAATGTGCAATGATACATTTGCTTTGTTAAATGAAAAAATAGTAATAGTTGGGAATTTTTGAGTGTGACATTGTTCAGCAGACAACTTCATTGGACTGGGTTTTTTTTTGTTTTGTTCTCCTAAGGTGTGCGGGATTTTTGTTCCAGAAAGTCGGAAAGCTTGCAGCAACTGCAGTAGGTGGTGGCTTTCTTCTGCTTCAAGTATGTAGCATTTCATGCTTTATAAGCTGGCAAATGTTATTTACTAAACAATAGGAAAAACACAGCTGTTGGGTACAGTTTAATTAGGAAGGCTTCTTATCTGCTTCATCTTTGTAGTCTTATCAGTCAAAAACTTACATTTCAGCTGGAATGTTTTGTACAAAAGAGACATTTCTAAAAAGCAGTGGTGAATCAGAATCTACTCTATGCTGTAAAATAGTTTGTAGTAAGCCAAAAGAAACCCCTGTGCAGAAACTGGGATGCTGTATGTGATTCGCTATTGCCAGATTAGAGGAACTGCCTGTAAAGCTATGGTTAGGGACATCAAGGAATTTAAGCTGTGGTTTTTTTAAACAGGTTTGAGAATTTTATCAGTGCTTTAGAAGTAGGCTTCTTTGGCAGTCGCTTGGAAGGCTTGCTCTGGTTCCATTATGAAGCTATCTTTTTCTCTTTTCTCCCCATGCTGTATTTACTAGTTATATCTGATGAACCTCTGAAGCATTGCTGATTTCTGATAGCTTCATTGCATTCTCTGTTCAATTGAATTTCAAGTCCAAAATTTTTAATGATGTCATCTGGCATGCCCATTTGCATTTTTCATCAGATATTGTGGTTAGGGGAGGGCATATTTCGAAAAAGCCTTTAAATTAGATAACAAAACTTCAAGTGAAGGAGAATGTCACATATCTTTCTGTAAGATGCCAAGTAATTCTTAATTTTTTTACTGGCATTTTTCATGTCTTAATACCTGTGAGCTTGTCATTTTTCCTCAAATCATTCTAGAGGAAATAGACTGGTGCCTGCTTAGGTTCAATAACATACATTTTTTTGAGACAGGATGTTAAAGATAGATATAGATAGATAGATATATTATTCTTTCCAACATACCCCAGAGGATTTCTGAAAGGCATATCGCACTTTTAGTTTTTCCTTTGATTGTAATGGCTGTTGTAGTCAACCATTCGTCAGGAAGGCTTGGGTGGTACCTCTGATTGCTGCTGTGTAATGCATCCAAATGCCACAGTTATATGAAGTACTCTTACTTCCTTCATGATCATGTTCTCTGCTGGTTTTGGGTTTTGTTTTTTTTTTTAAACCCCATGCTAAACATACAACTGAACTGCAGCACTCTATGTGAGAATGTATGCTCTTGGAACTATTTGGTATAAGTTGTTTTCAACAAATGTGTATTTTATTTTGAATTACTCAAAAGCAAGCATCAACAACACCGTAAAAAGTCAAAGAGAAATAGTTTTGATATGACGCTTTATAGTATTAGCGTTCATTTGAATTCACCATTGTGCATTGATGACCTTTTTAAATCTCCTAGAAATCACTGGATATTGGGCTTGTACCTAAACATAGGGATGAATTTTACAAGCATGTTGAATCTGAAATGGTTTAGAATCATCCAAATGTAGATTTTGGCAAAATGTGCTATGCCAGCAAATGAATCAATTTGATGGAGTACTCTGGATGAGTTTAGCTCATCATGTGTGTTTCTGGATCACGAGGGAAGAATTAAATCTTTATATATATATATATATACACACACACACACACAGTGGATCTTGAAGTACTTGTCATCCTTTTCATCTAGTTGACTTAAAGATCAGAATATCTCTTCCCATGTTGTATGCCTTTGGTCTTAATTTTTTTAATGACAATTCTTATCTAAATATGACTGAAGAGCCTACAGAACAGAGGCCTGGCATCCAGGGGTAGCAGGCAGAATGTTGCCTGCAGGTGCCTTCATTAGTACTTCTGACTACAGCAAGCTGAAAAGTCAAAACTAAGACCTATAGACAAAGGAAAATAGAAATTGCTTAGAACACATTACTTTTGCAGTATTTTTGCTTGTTGAGCTGTGAAACTTTGGGAGCTTCCCTCTGCATCAGATAGATTTGCTGTGTGTTTGAGCGTCTGATTTCTTAGTTGATCTCGTTTACAGTGTATCTGAAAAGGAATATTATCCAAGAGGAAACATGAGTTGCGTATTTTGATTGAGTTGTCTATATCTTTAATTAAGGAAGATCAGATTCTCTTGGAAGGGAATGAAGTAAATGCCTTGGTCTTTCATTTTAATTCAAAACGTTTTGCATTTTAAAGCTGAGTCATAAATTCTATAGTGTAATTACATTTCTGTAGTCTTTAATTTTTTCATTTAAAGATCACACATCGTGATTTTAATTTCCCTATGAATACATGTTCAGCGCTTCCCCTGAGTGGGCAGAGGAGCGTTTCAGCACATGACTAGAAACTTCCTTTTTATCTGTAAATTTCTCTGAAGTTGCAGATGTCATTTCAACTGATTGCAATATTGACGTTGTAATTACCTGCTAAAAAAGAACTACTACAGAAGGCAAGATTCTTGGCTGAAGCCCATTCAGTGGAACATTTCAGTTCTGAAATTAAAAAAAAAAGTTTTTTTTTTTTCTTCTG
>VFFE01006067.1:678-28476 GCA_008921705.1 Burhinus oedicnemus | reverse complement strand
CCCCCCCCCCCCCCCCCCCCCCCCCATGTTACTTTCTTCTAATTGTGCACTAGTAGCCAAGCTGAACTGTTTCAAGTGGAGGATTTATGAAATGGCACATGTGATATAACGTGTTATACTCTGTGCTATTACTTAATGAAATACTGTATACAAATGTCATCATACATCAGTGTTTTTTGTAGCATTAAGTTGTTCAGAAACTGGCTCATAATGGAGTGAAGTGTATTTCTTTTTCAATGATCTAGTCTTCCAAAAAACAATATTTTTTTTTAAACTTTTTTCATGTAATTAAAATTGAAGTGATGGTAGTGCTCATGCTTTTTTGCCAAGGGAGTTTGTAAAACATCTGTCTTGTTTTAATCAAAACAAGAGTGGTATTGGCATGAAATTGCTATGACAATTCCTCTGTATTTTGACTTCTAAAATGCTAACTGTATTTTAAGTATATTGTTAAAGACAGCTGAGAGTCAGTTTTCACTCCATCGGTGCCAGCAGTTGCCACCTAGCTTTATATGTTTTTAAACACGTTGCTTCAACCCCCCTGTAATTTTAGTATTCTTGTTTCCAGGCAATTGTGATAAGTATTAAATGTTACAATGAGACACAATTGACTAAGTTCGTTACGAATATTATTTTTCTTCTCAGTCAACAGAATTTATCAAACAGAACATCGTGGTGTCCAGTGGGTTTGTTGGAGGCTTTTTGTTAGGCCTGGCATCGTAAGGAGCTGAATCGTCTCTTCCTGATGGCATTCATGTCGGCAAAGAACAGTTGTGGTGACACGCTGTCGTAAAGTAGTGTGGGTCACTGGGCCTTCCAGAGCAGGACGAGTGGACTAGCTAGACAACTTGGAAGCGCTTACATTTCAGGCTTTTGCCTCTTGAAGCTTGGCAAAACTAGGATTTGCTGAAAAAACTGTGCAGTGTGCTCATTATAGCATTTCTGGGCAAAACTGGTTCATCTTCATCATGACTCTTTTTATCTATGACCTTTCAAGATCTAGCATTTTTTAAAATGTTATTCTTGGAATATAGATATGTAACCATACTTTAAGGAAGAAAGCTTCATTTCTATGTTTTCCGTTAAATATTGTTTAATTTAAAAGTATTTTTCTTCATGCTGTAGTAAATAGTATCAATGACTACATAATGTATATCATATTGTAGTTTCAGCCTCATGGCTGTCCATGTTCTTTAGAAGTCTCTGCAATAATCTATCAATCTGTAATACCTTTTTACAGAGTATTAAATAACAAAGAATCATGAGCTTATTAAAGGTGGAAATTAACTTTGACTCTGGCCTTTGTGTACATAGAAAATAAGAAAGTCTCATGTTTATAGCCTGCAGGCATCTGGTACAAACATTTGCAGAGATACTTGTGATATTTGTGTGCTAAGTAAATGTATATATGTTATTTTCCCCAGATGTGTAGACATGCGTAAACTCACTGATAAAACTGTAGTATGCAGATAATCATTGCGAGCACAGACTCCACAGTGATCTGATGCTTAATTGTTTTACACTCAGTAAACCACAGAGGTCATTTCAGACTTCAGTAATTGGTGAGCTGAAAACATGAGGCTTCTGTCCAAGCACTCTGCAAGTACTTTGTAGGGCTTGATAGGATGTCACTGCAGTGTGCTTGGGATGAACTGAAGGCTGCTCTTGCAGTCCATTTTAGCTGGAAATGATACTCACTTTCATATTCACCTCTATTGCCACTGTGTTCTCCCCAGCTTAGACATAATTTTTTTTTTTTTTCTCCAGTTGTCGCTTACTTTGGCTTTCACTGTCTAGGGTGTCGGCTGTAGAAGAATGAGGGTATGGATTGGCTTCATTTAGCTTATGGGGAGAGCGCCTATTCTGAAGTGTGGGAAAGCAAATGGGAGTTAATCTGCTTGATGTGTTTGCTGCCTCCGCCTTTGACAGATCAAAGCAGGAAGCAGATTCTGAAGGACATTGGAGGCATAACTGTGGATGGGCTGGAAAATTTATTCTCATGTAGGTTTTTACGGTGGTTTTGGTAATTCGTTATGAGGTTATTCTAAAGAAGTTGAGAATCGAAACAAATGCTTAATGCATTTTTCTGCATTTCAAACTTGTGAACCTTTTAGAAATTTCTGCACTGTTTGCAGTTGAAGGACTGTTTGCTCTGCCCGGATTTCTCTGTGTTTTACTGTACCAGCAAGTTAATGTGAAATGGAGTCTCTGTCACACAGGTTCTGTTGGGTTCTTGTGCACGTGTCTGAACAGCATTGACATCAGTGGATGAATGTGAACTTCAGATGTACAGGACATGAGATGAACATCCATCAGCTGGGCTGTATGTGAAAGGCATTTGACATAGTAACCTAGTATATATTTAGATTAGTGCATCTGTGGACTTGAGATCTGCATTATATGTTGACTTCATATATGCGTGCTTCTGGCCAAGGTAAGTTACAAAGCACATCACGCATATGTGCGAGCTTTAAGGATTTAGTTAAGCTAAAACCTGTTTAAGACTTTTGAAAATAAAATCTAACATCCCCCCTGCCCCAAACCAAACCCCAAACCCAAGTAACATAAATGGCCACAAATACCATGCTAGCATCTAAATATTTTGTTTTACAGTGAATATCTAAAGGTATGTAAACATGATTGTTGCAGTTTATCAGAAGTGGGAAGCCCAAGGAGGAATGTGCATGCTTGGTCATCTGGGATTTAAAGAAAAATTAAGAAAGATGTAAATGTTAAAATGTGAAAGTTTCTTTGCCTTAGTGTTCAGTCCAAAGGATAATGGGAAGGTAACCAGTCGGCTCTTTGCTGCTGCTGCAGATAATGGATTTTTGGCATGTCAGAAGAGTTGGTGAAGCCAACTGATGTGAGTCACCCACCCTGACTGGAATGAATTTAGGCATTCTGAAGGGCTTAGGAATCAAGTGACCACCTCAGTAGCGTGAACCTGTAAACTCGTATTTTTAAAAAGAGTCTTCTCTCTGAAAGGATTTCAAGAGAGCAGTTATGCCAGGGAAGGTTTAGATTGGATATTACGAAAAATTTCTTCACTGAAAGGGTTATCAAGCATTGAAACAGGCTGCCCAGGGAAGTGGTGGAATCGCCATCCCTGGAGGTATTTAAAAGACAGGTAGACGTGGTGCTGAGGGACAGGGTTTAGTGGTGGTTTTGGCAGTGTTAGGTTGATGGTTGGACTTGATGATCTTAAAGGTCCCTTCCAAACTAGAAGATTCTATGATTCTATCTTTTAGTGTGCTTGCTAAAAAGGCTGCTCATGTGACCAAGGAATATACTTCACAGTTAAAAGTAGAATAAAAAAAAAAAAACAAAAACAAAAACCCACCCAAAACCCCAACTTACATAGTAGTATGCAAGACTGATTTTTGCAGAGGAAAGTTGTTCTGCTATTATTCTGTTGCCATTATCTGAGATTCTTGGTAAGGCAATGAAGAAAGAACTGATTGAATTAAATGTATTTGAGGTTTCTATTATTTTTTTTTAAGCCTTTGGAATAAGAAGTGTAACATTGTACATGTAAAACTAACTGAGGGACAAAAAAAGGAGAAATGGTATAATTGAAACGGTGACTAGTGGTGGTTTGTATTAGGATTGGCCTTACAGAAATGCATTCAGACCTAAGAGGAATGACTGCTGGCACAGCAACGCTTGCTGGATTCTTTGATGCCATTCCTTAGGTTGGTGAGGTAGCGGGGATGCTACCAGGAGCAACAGCTACAACTGACAGGGTGAGGATGGAGTGGCAGACTTTGATAAACTTAAAGTACTGAGGCAAATAAATGCAGCTTTTCTTGCAAATACCTGAGATTTTGTATGTGTCAGCTCAGAACAGTGTCTTGTATGTCAATGTACATAAGGGAATGCTCTGGAAAGTTACAGTCAGAAAAACGAGTGGGAATATCGAGAACGGAATGGAGCATAGCAGAAATACGATGTTTCTGGTGCAAAGTTCTTCTCTAGAACGATTTCAAAGGTACTATTACCCTCTGAGAAAAACTAGTGCAGGCTAAGAAGATTCAGACAAGGGTGAAATAAAGATTGAAGAAAATATTTTTGAAGAGCATTGCATTTTTGGGGGGGGGGGGAGAATATCAGTTTTAGAAAGCAGATGATTAAGAAGGAAAGTGTCAGAAATATGTAAATTAATGAAAGGCTGAGCCAGCATTCTATGCTTTTTATTGTATAGCTGAAGAACTTAACGGGACGGTAGAAATGTGAATCTAGCACAGGGAAACAGCTTTTCACATAAGGTGTAATTGGTCTGTGGAATTAATTTGCACTGTGTGCTAATGAAACCAGGGATCCAGTCAGGGAAGGATGGGGCAACATTGAGGTAAATAGCAGGAGTGCTCAGTCATAGCTAAAGATGCGAGAAAAGCAATGTCAGGTTTCTCTAGCCGTAGCTAATATTGCTTGGTGAAGTTCATGATTCTAGTGATCAGATTATCCTACCTTTGCCTTCTACAGGCTTGTGTATTTTTTTCCCTCAAACAGTTGTTACCAGTCACTTTTCAAAATTGAATCCTAACCTAAATGATTGACTAAGGCAAGCTACGTATCCCTCTGTACTGAACAGCTGTTGATAGTTTACTAGATGATGAGTTTTGGGAGAGATTGCTAATAAATCATCTATTTGTTTTGTATTATCTTAATGGATAATGCATTTTTTTTTTTTTTTATTTTTTTAGTTAAAGCAGCATTGGGCAATAAGTTTTAATGTAAAGTGAGATGACTCATTGGTCAAAACCAGTGTGATTTTATTACTGAATTCTAAGAGGCCAGAATTTGGCTAAATCTTTGAAGGCTGTTTCTGTTTTAGCAGCCAGACTGAAAATTAAAATACTGCAGTTAAAGATACAGCTGTCTGCTAAGTCCATTTGTCATGAGGTCTTAAGAAGGGGGGGATGCACAGAGTAAAATGCAGAAGTCAATACCGTAATTTAAAATTGATGCCTGTGCAGATTTCATAACATACATAGCGTATAGTAATGTGAAGGAGCATCAGTCATACCTCCTCCTAACCTTTCCAAAGTTGTTGGAAATCTCAAAGAATTACTTTAAAATCAAACTTGCATAGCATGCAGCTGTCTGCGTGTGGTCTGTAGGCGATAGTGGAAAAAGATAATGTTCACCCATATTCAGCACAAGTAGAACTTGGTGACATTTTGGAAGGGAGATTGATCATAAAAAAAATGTGGGTTCTGGTCACCCTAGGACTGTGCATGGTGCAGGTGGTTGGAGAGGGGGAAGGACTCAAATGACATCTGCTGATAGAAGGAGGTGTCATCCTTCCTTGTCTTTTGTGTTACAGTTCAGAAATTAGGCAGGAATGATCAGCTTAAAGAGCTGTTTTTCCTTTGTCTGATTGGGAAGCAGGTCTGATGCAATGTGGTGATGTCCCAGTACTGGGACAAATGGAAAAGGTGATATTTGTTATTTTGGGGCATTTGGGAAGTGGGTGGTGAGTTCTTAACCTTTGAGACAACTGACATTCATTCAGGACCTGTAAGACCAGAGCCAATTTTAATTAATACAATTGTGAGGTGGGTTGGCACAAAGCATCCAGTGCTGATCCAGTGCAGCCTGAAACCTTGGTTGGGTTTGGCCCCACGTTCCAGGTAAGAGGCCATCTAAACCTTGGAGTGCTGAGGGACATGGTGCAGAGACTTAGTGTGGGCTTTTGTGCTCACACACTGGACTGGAAAGAGCAGGGCGAACCCTGGCAGGAGTGATGCCGTGCTTTAACTAAGAAATCTTGCTGGACCCCAGCTGGATCAATTTATAGCTTGGGTAAACCAATACAACGTTAACAGATTTGACTAGCTCGTGGGTTCAGCACCCAGAGGTCCTCTGCCTCCCTCACCCTCTTCTCTTGTCCCCTGACCTCCGTGCCCCCGGTTTCTCAGTGTGCTGTGTGCTCCTGCCTCCCTGCTTTTGTTTTGCCTGCCGCCTTTTTGTCACAGCTAGCTAGAATAGAGCACCACGGCGTACGCTATTGCTGATCTGTGAAAACTAGGAAATGCAGCTCTTGAAAGTGGAGTGAAGCTGGGGAATAAATCCCACAAGGCCATTCAGCTCTTGGACTATCTGCCAGCTAATGCCTCTGGGTTAGAGAGCTCAAGGAAGCTGGAGACCACATTCAGCTACCTCTTCCTGGGAAACCTCTCCTGCTTCCTAGACCAGTACCCCACCTGCCAAACCAGAAGGTATTTGGGCATGAGATCTCCTTGGTGTGTCCTGCTGATGTATTCTGTTGTGCAGATGTGTCTCAGCAGTCATGGGAGTGAGGACAGAAACTTGGGTGTCATCTCCTCAAAGTTTACCTGAACTCATTGCTAAATAGTGAAATATGCTGCTTGAAGTGGAGATGCTCTAGAAGGGGGGGAGGAAGGGAAGGCAGGGAGGGAGGGAGGGAGGAAAAGGAGGGGGGGAGGTTGGTTACAGCCAGGATGTTTTGCTGCCCATTTGGTAGGATGCTTACCTGAGAACTGGAATATGTTGTTACACATCTCATCCTTGATACAAGAGTTTTTGGCTTCACTGTCAAACCCCCACAAAATCAACAGCTCACAGCCTTAGCTGTAAAAAAACCCACTTCTGCATATGTGCACTGTATATTTTAAAAATACTTAATAGAAAATGTTAACATCCACAAAGGAAATAAATGACTATTGAACCATACAATTCCCATTTAACATAGATGCTCTGAACGCTGATTGCAACAAGAGGCTGTCTACAGACACTTGCCAATATGCACTCATGGGACCTAGAGAACTAAGACCCAACATATCTAGTATGATTTTTAATTAAACATCTTACTTTCTTGAAGTATTAATTGTGAAGTAAAGGTTTCTCATGTGTTTAACAGACAACAAACTCCTACTGCAGCCAAATATACAGGTTTTAATTTTCAGATTTTGAATCCTCTCTAGTGGGACAATTGAAATGCTTTGATAGTTGATGTTGCTCAGACAGAAATGTAAGCCAAAATACATCTGAACAAATCTGTAAATGTAAGAAAAACCTGCAGATGTATGAAAGGAGTGTATCAAAATCAAGCGTTGCCAAACGCTGTTTCAGAAGCCACTTGGGACAATAAAGAGGAGGAATGAAAATTAACGGCAATAAGGGAGTCTATATTTTAATGCTCCTATAACAGTGTATGATTGTTAAAGTTAAAAAGATTGAAAAATTGCCTTTTGAAACATTGCTAATATTTTTCTTTTTCTATGGCATCAAATGTGATACTTAATTTCCAAACTTAAAAGCTTGTGCCAGCTAAATTGCACACTGGCTCCTGTAGGAGCTTTGTTTTGAGGCTGCTTGTGCAAGTAAAGCTAAGCATGTGCTCCAATGACTAACTGGTTTTTTATATGAAAGCAAAGGTAGAACAAACATTGGAAGTGATACACACATTTTTTTTCCTCTTTTCATGGTGCTACAGGAATCTCCAGTTAGGCTTTGAGACTCTCAGGTAGTCGTCTGCAGAGAATCAGAAAACCATGGACTGCACAATGTACAGGGGTTGAAGGCAAGGCACAAAAAGTGGAATTTGTCTGTCTGAATATGGATGTCGAGCTAGGTACCCTATAGCCTGCTTATGTGAATTAAGGGAAACAGGCATTTCTGTGGCAAACTTACCTTATTCTAAAATGGACATCTACAGTGGCTCAGAAGAATCCGACCTAGAAGGACCCACTTTTCCTCACTGTTTCTAAAGGCAGCCCAGGCCATGACTTGCTCACCTGTAGGTACTGAAGGCCAGGTGACATGAATTCCGTGAAACAAGTTTGAACTGCCAAGGGCATGAAGGGTGAAAAGGTGATTTACCAAGGGCAAATCATGCTTGCCTGGCCCGTTCTCCTTCTCTGATGAAATGACTGCCTATATAAAGAAGGGGATGCTGGTGGAGCGCACTTTTACATGAGCTGAAATCTGCCTGCACTGCCAGGCCCCGAGGGCAGCGATCAATGTCTTGGTGTCCAGCTGGCAGTGGTATCAAGCGGAGTACATCAGGGACTGCTGCTGCATGGATATCGTTCAATATCTTCATTAAAGACCTGTGTGACAGACCAGAATGCATCCCCTTAACAAATCTGTGGGTGACATCAAATCAGGAGAGGCACTTGGCACACTCAAGTGTAGAGCTTTGATTCAAAGCTGGGGAAGTTGAGCATTGCACAAAGAGCAATCCTGTAGAGTTCAGCAAGGAGAAACAGAAAGTCCAGTGCCTGGGGCAGGTTAACCCCATAGGCAGCCACTGCCTGAGTAGCAGCTATGCTGGAAAGGGCATGCAGGCTATGGTGGACTTCAAGTTGGATTTGAATGAACCCTGCACTTGCACTGCAAATGAAAGAAATCACATACCTTAGGAGAAGCATGGTCAGCAGTTATGGGAAGTTGTGGTCTGTCTGTCTGTACTTGGTGCTGGTGAGGCCATACCTGGAATACTGTGACCACTTTTGAGCACTCCAGTTCAAGAGGGATATGGAGAAATATGAAAGGGTCCGGAGAAAAACACCTAAGTTGGTTAGGGGCCTAAAGCATAGGACCTACAAGGGGACCTGAGGTTGTTCAGCCTGGGGAAGAGGAGGCTGAAGCACAATCTAAGGCAGTCTACAATTACTTGAAGTGGAGTCACAAAGATGATGCAGCCAAACCCTCCACAAGTTGTGGCTTGGGAGAGTCACACTGGACGTTAGGAGAAGCTCTTCCACCAGGAGGGTGGTGCAGCACTGGAACAAGTCACCCAAGGCTGGTGTGGGTTCTCCCTCCTCGGGGATTACAAGATTTGGCTGAACAAAGCCACAGCTGATGTGATCCAGTGTTGATGACCAACCATCCTGCTGTGAGCAGAAGGCTCCAGTGGTCCCATCCCAGCAGCACATCTATGGGACTGTGAAAGTCAGGTGTTATCCCACTCAGCCCCTCAGTCTTCCTCCTGGGTTTAGCCTTGTGTTCCTGCACATCTGAATATACATCATAAATGCTCTTCTGTGGCTGGTCTCATTCTTCACAGTGAGCAGGGAAAATAGATGCTGAGGGTATGTGGTACTGCAATTAATTCCATTTTTTTGCTTTAAAAAAAAATATTTATTATATCAGCATTGGAAAGGTTAGAGACCTGCCTGTTTTTGTGATATTAGATTTGCTTTTAGAAAATTAAGATCCTCTGGTAGGTGACATACAGGAATTTGTGCACACGTGTGATTTGCTTGGAGCTGTTGCAGCAAATTCTCAAATATGGAACAGCCAGAAAAATTATTTTTTTTTTAATAGGTACTCCTACACTAATTTAAAAATAGTAAACTGGAGCAACGTAAGTATCATAGATCCTGATGTGAAAAAGTACATTGATAGAAAATAAGGAATAGAATATGTGATGAAGATTGACATCGCAAATGAAAAAGGAAGAGGAAAAAAAATAACACAAAATAACAGAAGATGCAAAGTGATTAGGGAGCACCGAGAGAGAGACGGGAATGGAAAGTTGGTGACAGATGAGGCTGATAAGGCAAAGGGCCTAAAGGAATTCCTCGCCCCAGTAATCACAGAGGCAGCAGAAGGCAATATCCCAGGAACTGGGATTTGTTTTCCTCAGGGAAGGAAGGAAAATGTCAAAAGGTTTTACTCTTGCACTGGAGTGGATAATAAGGCAATTAGTACTATTAAAAGTTGTCAGCGCACCCAGACTGGAGTGATAAATCACCTCCTAGGATTGTAAAGGGAAAGGGAGATGCTGGAAAGCTTTTGTGGAGCAGTTGTGATAACTTACTGGAAAGGGAATTATTGAGAAATGGTGAGTGTTTAATGAAGTTTACACTGAAAAATGAGAGGGAGCACCGCAACCCCAGCATTTACAGAGCTGTAAGCTTGGCTTCACTTCTGCAGGAGAAACTAAATACTGGTGAGTCATTGCTGTGTGTGTTTGAAAGTGGCAAAATGAATGTATTATTAAAAAATACATTGTTTTAACATACATGCCATGGGAGAAGTACACATAATACAAATGACTTGGAGTCTGTTGCACAAAAGATTTATGCAAATATTCTCTATTAATAGGATTTCTCAGTGCAAATCCTTTCTTGTCAATACGAGGAGAGGTCTTGGCAATGTTATGCTCATGATTTACCTTTCCAAAGGGTTTCTGATATTCCTACAGTTTCAAATTATGTTTTTCCCTACATAAATATATATTATAGAAGAGGTAACTGCTCACCTTCTGCAAAGCTCTGTAAATATGTGTACTATGCAGTTTATCATCCACAGGTTGAATAAGAAGGGAGAGGAGCACAAATTCTCCGTATGCTATACCTCCACACACCTTCCCTCGTCTGGTCTCCACACCTTTTTATTGCTTGCTCTATTTTAGATAGGAACGTGATTCCTCTATGAAATAGTTTAACTGCTGCCAATAAAAATAAAATAAAAATAACGGGCCAACTTTGCTGCTTGGTATTGCAGGCTGGTTAAATCCTCTGTTGCCCGAGGGGGCAAGATCCCACTACCCACATTCATCCCCAGAGACAGGGGCAGCAGGGGGTGCCCATGGGAGGGTGGCAGGGCACCTCCCTGGGTTGGGGACGTGGGCCCACAGGTGGGGGTCAGGATAAGTGGGGCCCATGGCCGGGCAGGCCTGCACCACGGCTCAGGTAGCAACCAGTATGAGGGTCTGCACTGGGCAGTAGGTCCCTGAAGAGGCTGCCCGCAGCTCCTTCTTCCACAGCCCTCTTCCCAGTGCTGGCTCCAGGGTCAGGTGGGGGCTGCCCTTGGGGCCCCAACCATCAGCCTGCATCTCCAGAGATTAAGGGGAGCTGAAGGAGTGAGACCAGGTAGGAAGAAGGTTGTAAGCTCTAGAGAGTGTTTCATTTACCTTCTCCTAGAGCTGCATGTAGTACCTTCCTCAGGAAGCACTAGTGGGATGGGAAAAAAAAAAAAAAAAAAAAAAAAAAAGGAGATAAGGAAATGGGCTGGAAAAATCTGAATCTCTGCAGGGAAGCAGCTTCTGCAGAGAGTGGTTGAATAAACCAGTCCGTCTCCAGCTGGCAGGAGCAGTCATCTGCCAGAAGATGCCAGCCAAAGAGTGGCAAAGATGCTTTGCAGAGTGTTTCCACGGTGCCCAGCACCAGCAGCACTGCTCTGACTGGGCTGGTTGAAGAAAACCAGTGAGAAAAGAGCTGTGGGAGCAAACAACTGTGTTAGAATAACCACCACTGGGAAAATGAGAGGAGCGTTCAGGGACACAAAGGCATCCTTTAGGTCCTCCCCATCTACAGCGACCACCCTGCCCAGTACACTTACATAGCACCTGTCATGAGGGGCTTCTTCTCCAGGACTTGTGCAGGCCCAAATCCCAAACAGATGTCAATGGGAGGTGATCATCACTGCAGGGTGGCTGACAGACCCTCGGACACCTGCAGCTCTTGTGTGGTTCAGGCACATGCCCAAGGCTGGGAGACCTCATGGAACCACTGTGCAGCAGCACTGCAGAGGCAAGAGAGCTTCCAAGGTCAACCTTGCCAGGATGCCTGGGACACAGCCACCCAGGGCTGGGACCATGGGCAGTCCCCATGTCCTGCTCCCATCTAAGGAGGAGCTCCCCTCCTACTCTGCTCCCCATGGACACTAGTTCATCCTCCAACACGGTCTCTACTCTGCTTGGCAGCTGCTGTGCAGGTTTGGGTGTCTTTGGCTAATTTCAGGACTCGGGGAAAAATAAAGACACAACTAAGTCCAGCTGCAATTAGTCTGCTGAGGGCCAGAAAATCTGGTAGTGACCCAGTGAGTGGCTCTGTGTGTGTGTGCATCTAGGCAGGCACCATGTTCCTGGGGTTTGTGCACTGGTCCAGCAAGCGTGACCAACCTGCGTCCTTGCTTCACCTTAAGGTGTCAAAATTAATACCTGCTTTTCCACACTGTGCTGCTCAGACAGGACATGGCCATTCCCCTGGTGCTGTTGCAGCAGTGTCTCTCCATGCATGGAACAGAACTTTTACTACAAGGGATGACGGGTGTTTCAAAAAGCCAAGTATCCCTGTGCAGTTGGAGGTGACACCAACTACACAACCCGACCATCCCCTAATTTCTGACCAGCCCCCACACAGCCTCGCTTGAGTGGTTTTTTAAGGATTCAATACCTTTCCCTGCAGGTGTTTTCCCTCTTGAATTCTCGAGCTCCACAAGCCTGTCCCAGCATCGCTACTTCTAACTGTAATTTTACCTCTCTTATCTGTGGGCTGACTTTCTCACGGCTCTTTCTCAGCAGCCTGACTCAAGGTTACACAGCTGTGCCGTATCAGAGCTGGGCCTTGGGTCCTTAATACGAAGGCAGCCGAGCTCCCCGGGGGAGGTTACAGAGACAGCGGGGTCCAGCACTGCACTGCCCGTGTTTTAGTATGGGTATTTCGGGAAAGACAACTCAGCCTACAAAACCGTGCTTTACTCCTCAGGTCACATAACGGATGGGCATTGCTTCAATTTCTATTGACTTGGGGGTGACAAGCAGTGCCCACTGCTGTCACTCATCACTTTTTCTCCTCCTTGCTATCATGTCACACCACCGAGGAGCTATATAACATGCAAAACTGGTGTTTTCCGAGTGAAACTTGACCACAAGTATTTCTACAAATGGCTAAAAGTGATACCATTCCTGTGCAGTGTGTATTATTCTCAAATTGGGGTTTGAGTTTCTTCCAGCTTGCTCAGCGTCAGTAGACACACAGTCTTGTTTGCTCCTTACTTCTTCCTCAAACCGATCCCCTTCAAGATGACGAGCAGTGAGGGACTTGATCTCCCCAGCTCCATAGTCTAAACTGGAATGGTGGTGTGAGGTATGCACAAGATTTGCGTTGCTCTTCAAAGGCTGTCAGCGCTTCTCACGGATGAACGGCAGCAGCGCCAACTGGTTCTGGGTTTCAGACAGGGTTCCTGTCCTTGACAAACAGGTTTCATTTTTCAGAAAAGGCAAATCGAGTTTTCTGCAAGAGGTTTCTTTCTGAAGAGAGGAGGAGACATGGACACGCACAGCCCAAGGTTTGCACCAGCAGCCAAACGTGCACAGCTGAAGTGGCAGCATCGGTCCTACACGGCTAAGAAAATGCTCCTGAGTGATTTCTAAAATCAGTGTATTTTGATTTTCTTGATTATCTGCACTTCTTTTCTTAATCTCCAGCTTTGTAAGAAGCGGGAAGTCTATTGTGTTGCTATCCAGATTACCTAATATAGCTTTCCTTGGCTCAGCAAGTAGTCACTTAGGCCACTGCAAGTTCAATAAGGGATCAGAGGCACCAGTCAGTTAAATTCTCCAAACATTTTTGTTGGAACTAAATTGCAAACCTTTATCTCACTAGAAGGATTTACAGATTACATATGACACTGATAAATAAGAGTATCAGTTTAATGTCTGACAGGTTGCCTCTCAGAGGACTAAAACCTGCGTTTGCAGAGGGATAGAGATGGTTATCAAATGATCGTCCCTGTCTCTTTCTTTTATGAAAACTGCCTATTTTGTGGCCAAGTGGTACAAAAGCAAAATAATTTGGAAGAGTTATTTTAAGGCCAAAACCAAGTTCTCAGAAAATCTGTCTCCCAGTCTTCCAGTACGTACAAGGTTGTTATAAAGAGGATTATGATCAACTGCTCATCATGTCCATCAGAAGAAGGACAAGAAGAAATCAGCTTAAACTGAAATAAAGAAGATTGAGGCTAGGCAATAGGGAAAACTTCCTAATGATGGCAGTTGTGCAGCACTGGAAGACATAACCCAGGGATGTTTTGTTCAACTTTTCAAAGAGAAGATTGCAGAAACATCCAGCACTGATGGTTCAGAAACGCTCAGCCCTGTCTCAGCACATGAGACGGCAGGGCTGGGAGGTGTCCCATCCAGCTGTGAATTCCTGCGACTTTGAGATGCGCTAATCTAATGCAGTGAGAGGCTTTTCAGGTAGCCTAGTGCTGCTGAGGGATTTGTAGAGGCATAATTAAGTCCTTCAGGCATTTTGCCCTCTTAAGCATTCTAAAATTTCACCTGATGGACCTCTTCAGTAAACAGTGCCATCCCTGTATGCATCCAACTATTTGTCCAGGATGTTGTAGATCTGAGTGCCACCTCATCTCTGGTGGGGCAACAGAGGAGGCAGGACTCAGGCCGGGCAGTGCCCTTGGGACATCTCAGGATATCCAAGCCATCCATATGGGGTTTTGTGTCATCTCTATTAGCTACATATGGATGATTTGGATACTGTAGGGTGTTTTGCATGGGACAGGGCGCCTCTGTTTAGACAACTGAATCATAGCCTCGAGAGACCCAGCTGGTCTCTGCAGCTGGGAGTCTCACCCTCACCTCTATACAGTTCCCGTTTGAAAATATGCAGCCAACTCCCAACCTGTCTGCTTCCCAAATGCAAAACTGTTGAGCCTGACTTTTTTTTTAAAAAGGGGGTTGGGTTGTTTTTCCAAATATCATCATAGTTACTCAAACGTCCTGTAAACAATCTGCAGCAAAATAGAGCAAATGTTGCACCCCAAGGAGTCTTTCAGCTGGGAGAGGATTCATGGCCAGAACGACCACACTCCACATGGAATCATGGCCCTTCCCTTCCCCAGGACCTTGAGTTGATAGGATATGATCTGAAAGGCATTTACTTTCTGTGCTCAGCTCTTGCTGGCAGCTTGGCCCTGCAAAAATCCTCATGCTTTAAATTACCAGTGCCACCACAGCAATCCTTACCATGGCTGACCAAACACTGAAAACGTAGAAAACTGTGGTCAGTGGTAGCACTGGACAAAAGCAACCTGTTTTTCTTGATCATGGGCTGACATCATGCTATGCACAGACTTGTCACTTGATGTGCAGACTGTAAAGTTGTGATTAGACAACATCCCTTCACTTTCATGTTCTCACCTAAGAGAGAAACTTGACAAAAAAAATGGAAAATGTGATTGCAAAGCCATATAAATTAGCAGAGGGATCCCAGGATCTGTTAGTTCCTGAATTTATTTAGAATGATTATTTTTTTTAACTGCCTAATTTCAGTTTGATGGGTCCCTTTGAGAACTAAGCAGGTCATGTAGCTAAACTAAGCAAGAGCTTGTCTTCTTTATGAACTGCTTCTGAGTCATGTTTGTACTCAAAGGGAACAGTGTCATGCATTAATTGAGTCTCACTGGTTTAATTTCCAATTGACAAGTAAATAGTTCTGGTTCTTAAAAAACTGCACAACAGAAAAAACTCTCAGTAATACTCTGGTGACAGTGTTCCCAGGTACATATTTTTTTTAGTTTCCAGATCAGCACAAACTGCAAATGCAGTTGTTATTGCATCATTCTCTTTCAATGGATGTTATTATAGTTCATTGTATTAATCTGATTATACTGAATTTTGGCTCTTATTTACAGTTCAATTAACTTATTTAATACAGTTGCATGTTTAACACAATAAAATTGCTATCCCTTTCAGTGAATCTGATTTTGTTCCAAAGCGAAATTCATGAAATCTGCCAAACTGCTGGGTGAGGAATCCAGAAGAAAAGCGGTATGGACACAGTTTAAGGGTCAGCCTTTCCCAGCTGTTTACAGATGCAGAAGAGAATTTAGGCCTCTTGATCTCTCCACAGGGAACAAGAAAGCGGGAGTGCTTACTTTTCTGTCTATAAAGATTACAGCGAAATCAGCCTCTCCTTTCGCTGGTTTTGAGATCATGCTAGGCTTGAGGAATCCCAGTGGAGGAAGATAGGAGGTAAAGGGGGATTGTGGCTGGGATCTTCTCTGTATAGATGTCAACCCATCGCCCTAGCTGGGTAGCACAAACCAGCCCAGGTCGCTTTTGCCTCAGCTGCGTACTTGCTTCTTGTTGGGAGGCTCCCAGCACAGAGCAAATGCGTGAGATGGCAGTAGCCTGAACACAGCATTTTGTCAGAAGCCTGGTAGGTACTTCAGGAACAAAGGTACCTGCAGAGGAACCAGCCTCTCAGTTGCATTTAGCTATGGAGGCCTGTGGGCTGAGAGAGAAAGTCTGCTATCTCCACCGCCCCATCCCCTGCCCACCACACAGCTGGGAGAAGACCAATGGGCAGTGGGAGACTTAGCCGCACCTGGAATACCCAGGGCACTGCACAAATAAATGCCTTGCTAGCAAGCATGAGGTTCCAACTGTGCATACACCCAACTGGCTCTTACTTTATTTCTAAGTAACAATCTAGGAAAAATACTTAGTTAATCATGAATTTATTTATATCCTTGGGATAGGAGTCTCATTGACTTCCATCAATAAAGTCCAACTGTTTGAATAAAATGGAAAGTGACAATGGTCACAGTATACAGATCGCTGCTTCTTGACATTTGCCTGTCCTGCTTGAGACAGCTAATGAAGACAGAAGGCTTTGGAGGGAACTGGCAGTCACCTTCCCACACCTACAGGGAGGTCACTGAGATGGAAGAGATGGACTCTTCACAGGGGTGCATGGCAGGATGGAGAGAGACAACGGGCATATATTGAAACAAGAGAGGTTCAGACTGGACATAAGGAGGAACTTGTTCCATGTAAGAACAAGCCCGAAGCAGAGCAGGTTGCCAGAGAGGTTGCACAGGCTCCATCATTGGATGTTGCCAAGTCCGGTCTTTCTCAAGCCATAAGCAACATGGGTTGATCTCAGAGCTGATCCTGCTTTGAGACCCCCAAGGCCCCTTCCAACCTGAGTTATCCTGTGATCCTATGATTACTTTAACACCTGCTGTTGGCAATGCATCTCCCACAGGTGGGATCAGCCTAACTGGAGCTTTGTCCCCCAACTCTCCTCTCTGCTGCTATCTTACCCCCAGAGAAAACAAGTTATCCTCTGGCCAAGAGTACTTGGTGTTGTGTCACCATGGGTTGGCTGTTGCGAGGCTGCTTGCAGGTTCTAGGTGAGTCATAGGTAACTCACCTAGAACAAGATATGGGACAAGATGTAACAGGGGAAAAACATGAGGCAGGCTAAATTTCAGCCTTGTAACTTCAACACTGTAATTTCCCCCTTTGGTAAAACACACAAATGTGCTTCTCCTTCTGTGTTATATGTGCCACATTGTGGGGCACATTTTGCAGGTCATCTGTGGAGGTAATTCCCTCATGTCATAGAGTTGCACTACTGAGTATATAGTGGAACTGTTTTTGCAAAATAGCGGCACTGATTACTGGTAAAAATGCCTTTGATTAGGGATATTACTCATTGACTTCACAGTAGCAATGTCAGAGTCTTGATGCCATTTAGGAATACAAAACATTAATCTCAAATTGACTATGTTGTCACACCTTGCTTTCCTTGATCAGCAGATGATCAAAAAATAAGTTCCTAAGAAACTGTAAGTTAAAGTATTTTGCCTGATACAGAACACATATTTTAATTTACTAATCTGTATGAATTGTATTCTTGCAAATTCCTCAAAATTCCCAGTACCTGGGCTGATCACCATAGCTTAGCTGTGATGGCTACCAAGCACCACAAATTTTTATATTTCCAAATCTACGACTGTGATGAAGCAGGCACAGAACACAATTAATGTGTTCCTACTTTATTAAAGAAGAAGGCAGTTTCAGTCATCTAAAATGTCCTAAATGTATAGGTCTTAAAGAGATGGCCTCTCTCCCCTCTTCCTCATACCAAATAGAAAAAAAATAGAGTCCAGGAGACAACAGTCTACTGTGTCTCAAAGTCCCTTTAATGTTTTCTGTCCAGCCAGCATGGATCAGAAATGGTGCTGCGTTTTCTCTGTCTCCACATAATAATAGTACATTTACCCAGAGACTGCATCCTCGGTCAGAAAAATAGTCCATGTAGTCCAGAATCTATACTGCCTCCTAAATGAGAAGGGGTCCTCTAAATAATCCTCTATATACCCATGACTAAAACCTATGTTGCTGTACAGAGGGATTTAGTTCACGACTACATAAGAGGCTTTAATCTTGGCATCTCCTCTCTTTGTAACTGAAATGTTCTTTCAGTCTTTTTTTTCAATCCTGTATTAATATTAATATGCCAAAGAACTGTATAACATGATGAGTGGTATTTGCAGTACCTCTCTGTGATCTATAAAAGAGGTGGGGGAGCAATATTTGAAGGTTATTTACGTTAGGCTGAGCCAATGGAGAGAAAAGAATTCCCAAAAGTTTTGTCCGGCCTGACCATGTGGGCAGTGGGATGATAAAGTTGTCAGTGCTTATTAACACAAAATCATGTCCAGCGGATGGAGTGGCCTGAAGCACTATGCACAGTGCTTGGTCCTAAATCACAGACAACAAAGTCAGGGAAAGACTGGGACATTCACCTGGAAGCTCAGTGTAAACCAGTAGTCAAATCACAAGCAAGATGTTGGGGCACATAAGGAACGGGATGGAAAATATACCCAATATTATGACATTGCAGTGCCATTACGGTTTAGTTATTTACCTTGAATACTGCATTTGGTTCTGGTCACCCTAATGCTCTACAGAGACCTACTCAGAAGAGCTTATTTAGCTTAAGGAGCTTACTCTCCCTAAGATCCCTCTGCAGACAAGTGCGAGCTTTCAGCCCTCTCCTAGGAGGCGTTTCAAGCAAGTCATGGTAGGTTACTGTTCTCCACCATCTTTCAGAATAACCTGTTTTTCTCCATTAAAACAAAGGCTAATGTTAGCCCTTTCCCTATCAAGAATGTAAGCAATGTAAGGCACGGTTAATGAAAATTGTTAGGGAAGTTGGGAAAAAACAAATTAAGATTGAGGAAGCTGATTTACATAGGGATCATTCCAGAAGTATGCAAGCTAAGGAAGTCAAGAGCAGGTAGACCCGGCACTTCTCCCAACTTTGTCATAATAAGACAGCAAAACCCATCAGTGACACCGAGAGGCAGAGGATGAGAGAGGAAGGCTGTTCTACTCCATGAGGGGATGAAGCTTCATTGCCTCGAGAGCCTTGCAGGATTAAAAAAATATCATCCACTCCACAACTGACGAGATTACCAACAGTTATGCTAGCAAGGGTTAAAACGCTAGCAGTCCCAGGGTCTGGGTAGCTGTGCTTCAGATTACGACTTAACTTCTTAATGTAGAAGCTGGATTCTCATATTTGCCCTTCTTCCACCCACAAGCAGATTATTCACTGGTTACCCACTCACACAGCTTCTGCATTTCTCCCTGAGGCATCTGGCACAGCTGCCCCTGGAGACAAAATATCCCACCTGCTGGATTGCTCTTGTGATCTCCTCAGCCATTTCCGAGCAAGTACAGAGTTGCCAGCTGTGCAGAAGGAAAGGAGACCACAGGGACAAGCCTGAACATGCACCTCAGAGCAAATGATGACCCAGATCGCCGCGAGTGAAAGGCCACCCATTCCCTCACCTTTCCAGTGGGGTTCCTGCCGGGCCATTACTGCAGATACACTTCATCACATCCTGGGTGAAAAACAGTGCTGAAAGAGACTACACAAACTCATTTACAACATCCCGCTGACTCTGGGGTGGATCAGCTGTAGCTAAGCCATACCTAGCAGAAATCTGTCTAACCTGTTGTTACAAGCACTGGAAGATGAGGACGCTCTGCTCAGCAGGGGCGTGACACTCTTCTTCACCATCCTCACCACGAAAGCATTTTTCTGTTGTAACTGGATTACTTTTTGTCTTGTCTTATCCACTACGGCCATTAAGCACAGATAAAAAATCACAGCTCCAGAGATGTATTTTGAACACTGAGCTTCTTACATGCAGCATCTTTCCCCACATTTGGTGCTCTCCTTAAGGCACTGGCCCAAGCATCCAGGATGCAGAAGCAGAGCGAGGTGCTGTCAGCACTGGGAAGGCTGGCTCCCTCTTACCTGCAAGGCTTTTGGGGTCTTCTTCTTTTCCTGCCACTCAGCTCAGAAGCACCGGATGCTCAAAGCTACACAGCAAATGGCCCCACCAGCCTACAAGTGCTCCCTGCGTCCTCCCCTCCTCGCAGTGCGTCCTCTTCTTTAAAAGGGCCACAACTGCTCTCAGCTGCAAGAGCACTGCAAGAGCGCACCCACCGCTCACGTCTCTCTCTCCCAGCTCCTTTCAGCTCAGGGGCTCCCTGCATTTTACCGCTATTACAGACCGCAGAGTCGTCAGCGTAGGCAGCTGCATAAGCACTACTAGCAGGAACCAGAGGGGATCTCACATTTTGCCTGTTTGAAAGCCCCCTCCTTGCGTGTTTGTGGTAGGTCTGGCCAGGTTCCCCCTAACCCCCAGCACACACACACTTACACACTTACACACACACACACACACACACACCCCGTTTTGTGTGGCCCATACTGTTTCTCTTGTACCTACAGGGCCTGTTTGCTTGTCATAAAAGAAAATGTGGTGGATTTGGAAAAAGGCAAATCATATCAAGCTGTGTCTCAATTTTAAATTTCATGGAATTATAAATCACCTGATTATTTGTTTTATTCTTTTCTCAGGTGTTACAGGGATGGTGATTATTTCTAATTCCTTGGCTCCACAATTCCCTACTTTTAACAGAAGCACTATGTTTGTCCTCTTCTAGTCGTCTTCAGAAAGGGCACTAAGCTCTCCGAGCCTTTCAGCATCATCTGCCAATTTTCCTACCCATAGAGTAATTCTGCCCTTGGCTTCCCTTTTTGTTATTATGAAAAATTCCCTTAAAATGCCTTATTAGTAAAAGCAAAGAATAGAAGTATTTTATTTTGTGCCTTAGACTTTCTGATTTTGTCTCTGTATGCTCATGCTGAGGGTTTTTTTTAACATTCTTTTTTAGATATTTGACCTAGTTTCTATGTTCTGTACACTCTCTTCTTGCACTTGAGATCATTGAAGAGCTTGTGATTTCACAGATTCTCTCTTACTGCATTTTCTGTCCTTTCTACACACTCAGATATTTTATGATTCTGCTCCTACTGTCTTTTGTTTATTTATTTTTTTGTTTTAATGAACCATCAACTCTTTCTGGAGCTCTTTTCTTCCACAGATTTGATTTCCAAAGGAATTTACCTGCTAATAGCCTCTGTGTTCATTAAAGTCTGCTGCCTTCAAGTCCTTTGCCTTCAGGTATTTGTTATCCTTCCTTCATTCTCTGAGGCTTATAAATCCTATAACTCTCTCACCGACATTGTCCTCCACCTTCACACTCCTCTGCAGTTCCTCTCCCATGGCAGGACCTGACTCCAGGATTGCCACCTGGGAAGCTGCTTTCTGTACTGCTGCATGACAAAATGTCGGTGACACACTCGCTGAGCAGGCTGTGCCCTAGTTTAGCACGTTCTTCATAACTGTTGGAGTAGTTAAAGACACCCCCCAAATGAATCAGCCCTGTTTTGTTTTGTTTTGTTTTTAAAATGATTCTGCTAGCTGCTCACAAAAGAGCCTCATCTATCTGAGTGTATTAGTTAGGGGAAAGGAGACGAGTGTAATGGATGTGATTTTTTTACCGCATTATTTCCTGATACTATTTAGAGATTGGGTCCATCATGCTCTACACTTTTTGTCTGAGAAGAAATGTATGTATCTGCTTTTCCCTCGCCAGTTCATATTTCTACAGTTCACTGCTTTCCATTTCTTCCTCATGTATGCAGTCTCATGGAGACTCTGCGGAGCATCCTAACAGGAGGGGAGGACAGAGCTCCGGCAGTCGCTGAACCTTCCCTGCTTGTGAGACATGACAGTTGCACAGAGAAGGGCCTCTTCACAGGCAAGACCTCTAAAGGAGATTACTTCATCCTTCCAAAAAGTCACATAAATTAGGCAGTAAGATTTTACCCAACCCAGCAGCCATGATTTGACTATCAGGACCACTTTGTTCCCCATTTCTTTATTAGGTAGCTTTTCTTCTTGGACATAGTTTAAAATTTGGCGCTGAGTCCACGCTGCATCACTAAGTTTAGTCTGATTTGATCTTGTCCTTTTCAATATGAACTGACCCTACAATCTGAAACAGAAACATCATAGCTACATTAAATACCAATAAAATTACGTGCAAATACAAAGATTAACTCATTCCATCTTGACTTTTCACTGCATGATCCTGTCCTCCTCATCCACATAAAAATTATTCAGCCACAAAAGGCCCTTGAGCATAACATGACATTTACAGCATCTCTGAGTATTTCTTGTTTATTTCTCATAAATTTCCTTTGGTAATAACTTAGTCACCCAGCAACACTCTACAGTATACACATATATTACATGATTATCTCATATTTTATACAACACATGTTAAAGTAATTAATTTTCCCAGGCAAATGTCATACCATTTAGTTCATTGTTAGGAGCCAAATATTTGTGCAACCGTTTGTTACAAATATATGCATAACCACAGAACACTTCAGCTCCGTGGTATTTATTAAGTGTAATTTAAAGTGACACTGTCGAGGTTGTTAAAGTCTCAACTTTCACATTAGTTTTTGTTCCACTTGAAATTCCTTTAAGGATTCAACCTCAATTCATTTATTTATTTGTTAACTATCCCTGCTATAGCATTTAGCAGACAAAAATAGATACGGCCTCACAGTGGTGTGGAATGTGCTAGTGACCAGCTAATTTCATGCCCTAGCATGACAGAAGGGTTTCATCTCTCATTTAAACCTTCTTCACCCTTTTCATTGACAGGATCCGGTGTTTGCCCCATCTTTAAGGTAGAACCGTTTCAAATAAGAATAGGTACCTCCTTAATAAAAAGAGCTGAGTTTAATGAGAAGTTCAATTGAACTTCAAGTTGAGACCTTTCTTTCTCTGCTAACACAGGTGACCTCCAAACAAAGAGACAAAACCCCAACAGGACAGCGGCTCTGATTTCAACAGATGGAAGGCAAGTTAGCCATGCAGCATCAGGACCAGTTGCCTTGAAAAATACATTTTAAGGGCATGAAACCACCTCTGATAGATAGCGAAGTCTGCTTCTCCCATCCCCTAAATTAGGTCTTACACATGTCCCTCACACACTGATAGCAGGACACCCTTCAAAGTACATTTAGAGAGAGGAAGGGCAGCAGTGGAGCTGTGCAGTAAGAAATTGTGCTCACAGACTTGACAGGCTGAACCAGACGGCTCCATTCAAGCTAACAGTCCAATAAATCCTATTCCCAGCAGACCACTTATTCTTCAGCACGTTCAACCAACAGGTTTGGAAAGGGGGACCCGACAATGTTCTCACTTATTTTGGCCTTCAATGAGAAAAGCAGCAGTGAAGAAAGAAAGCAGAACCAAAAGCAGTACAAGTGGGAATAAATGGTAGGAGGAAGCGCAAACCCAAGAAAGCAGAAAGACAGCAGAAAGAAATCCTGAGGAGACACAGCAGAGTGACAGCAGAGATGAGAGTGACTGGAACAGTGCAGCACCTCGGTGAGACTTCTTTTAGGTTATTGTGAGTAGCTACCTTTATTCAAGGAAGACGCACTCCCACTGGAACAGGCAGACAGAAAAGCAAACCTGGGTGTTGAGAAGAATGAAGAACTATCACATAAGTGGAGTGCCAAAAAGTCTCGTTTGCTAAACTTGGCAAAAAGCTGAAAGGAGATGAGATTGCTATCTGCCATTATGTAAGGAGCAGGCATTGAACAGCAAAAAAGAGACACATTATTCAAAGGACAATGCCAAAACAAGGATGAAAAGGGTATGTTTCCCATGGATGCCTTTTGGCTGGAAGTTAGAATAAAGTCCTAATCAGCAAAGGGATTAAGTTTGGGGTAAACCTCAGTTCCTAACTTTTACTCATAATTGACTGATTTCAGTCAGTTTTGAGCAGCTGGTATTGACTGAGACTTTTGATCTATACAGATGACCTCACTATCATTAAGACAGAGCTTGATTAATTTAAGAAACAATTTCTGGTGCAGTGCCTGCAGTTGCCAATGTCTTGGTCTCTGTAACGGAGGAGATTACTGTCACTCCCATTCTGTTATTATTCTGGCAGACTTCACCAGCTTTGAGACCACTGCTTGGAAACCCAAAATGTACTTGCTGCTTTGATATCTTACACTGCCTTATTTTTTCCTACGGACAATGCACTATCATATTTGAAGCAGAATGGATGAGTTCTCAAAGCAGCTTTGATCTGTCCTAGATCCTCAAAGCAGCCTGCAAGAATAGCTTGAAAGCTTTTTATTTAAAATAAGTGGCATTTCCTCCCCTCTCATTTTAATTGAAATAAATGCTGAATGCAGGGCAAATTGTATTGTAAGCTTGATTGCAGAAAGCAAGTATACTTCTAAACCAGCCTTGATCAATAGCAGTTTCTGGTAATTGACTGTAATCTATCTATCTATTTTTTGCCATGGGAATTTTAAAAATTGTTGGGTTTTTTCGTTGTTGTTGTTTTATCCATCAGCTGAAGAGATTAAGCTGGAAAATGGAGGATGGGAGGAGAGGGAGGAATTGATCAGTCATGCAGCCTCAACCAATGGCGTATCCTCAAGGCAACTTGCAAGACTTGGAGAAATGCCGAGAGAATTTTCCTAGGCAGAAGGAAGCAGACTGGTAAGTCTGGCTGAACAGAGCCAGGGCTGGGGTTTTCGAGTGTCTTGCGGTGCCTTGTTGGCTGGATGGGAGAGCTTTGACAATGGGCATGGAGATTCAGGCTACAGGCAAGTTACACCACTGGTGGAAAGAAGGAAAGATGTGTATTGACACTTCTGCTGAGCCAACCCCCTCATTTTTGTCAGTAAGGCAGCATGACAGCAAGAAGAGGAAAGTCAGGAAATGTTCATGATGTGGATGGATTCAGTCCCGTTGACATCCCAAACAAGTCAGGAGTAAAGGAAGGAAAACCAAATACAGTCAGGAGGGAAATAGCTGCCTCCCTTCTTTATTGTAGCCATGAGTGCGACCCACCGTTCTGCAGTGTCTGACACTGTCATCAGGTGTCTGGATGCAGCAGTTGAGGTGACAGCGGCATTTCCCTCATATTCATGGGGCTGTCTGGGAGTGGCTGCTCCTGTTAGGCACTCACTGTGCCTCCCTGCCACAGGGGCTTCACGTTCCCAGGTGATTTGTCTTCACTCTGAAATAGATGTTATCTGGAGGGAGGAACACGTGCTTTGCTCTTTGCACAGCTGACGACGTAACTTGGAGGCCTTGACTGCATTTTGACGAATGGTTACGTTGCTGCTGAGTGCTGTATTCATACTTTCCTCCTGTCGCTTTATTAGGTGCGTTACTTATCAGGGGTTTTTCCTACTCTTCCCAACAACTACTGCGTGCTGTGGACGCATGTCTATGGTTTAATTGCAAAAAATCTGCATTCTGCTTCCGAATTAAATTAGAGGCTTTTCTGTCAGGTTCATTTTACCAGTGTGGCTGCATCTCAAATCAGCCCACGTAAGGAGGGTGAAGAGGAACTGAACAGCTATGCCGTACTGCAGATCTCACTGAATATATGCAGCGGGGGCAACTCAAAGGTGTTTACCAGGCCCAGAATATTTCTTCTTCGTGTACTTTCAGAAGTGTGGGGGACTTAGGAAAGAAGCCCCTCATATTCTCCCCAACTTCAATGATAGGGAAGTCAGGCTGATTGCAAACATCCCTGAAAAGCTCACACCTTATGTAAAAGAACTGGGTATCAGATGAGTAAGAACCTCAAAATGCTTTAAACAGGCACGGCAAAGTGAAACACGCCCACTGTTCTGTGAGACAGCAAACTTCTTCCATCAGGTTTCCAGAGGCTGATGAATTTGTGAGATGGTGTGACGGGGTGGGGACACAAGGGGAGGAAAAGCAGCCTCCTGCACGGCCTCTAGCACACAGGCTGCACCAGGGGGTACTACAGCTCCCACACTTCTCCCTGCCCAACGCCTCACTTCCCCAAAGAGCATGGCAGATCTGAGCGAGGTGACTCATGTGCAAACGTGCCTTATTAGGACATGCTGAATTGGAGCAATTAACCATGGAGAGGTCATTCTGGCTAAGGAAACCTTCCAGTGAGATCAGGCTGGATGTAACTGCTTTTCTGTTCTCCTGTCCTCCACAGCATCGCCAGGAGAAAAAGGCTACGGGCCATGAGCTGTGGAAATTCATGCTTAATACCTCGCCTTCTTGGGGCAGTGGGCAGCTGCAGCAATAATGCGCCAAGTGCCCATGTGGTACATAGGCAGCACAGACCCGCAGCCGTAAAAATGCCTGATTTTCCCTATGTGGGTTGTCTGGAGCACTCCACCGCTGCAGCCAAAAATTATGGTCTGAGCATTGTTTTGTGGCCACCGAAGAAGTATCTTCATACGCTACATGTTCATTGACTGGTGAAAACAAAATGAATGAGGTAATAAAAGACATGGGAAAACATAAGGAATCGGTATTTCTAAGCATTGTTCATTGATGGTATTGGTTGACCCACACTGCACTGCAATGAACAGCCATGTCAGGATTTGCCCTTTTTCCCCCTACGCTAGCTACAGGTAGGGCTGTGGCTCTCTGTGTGTGTGTATGTGTGTTTGAGTCCTCTGATCCAATACCCTATGTCATTTCTGACATGACTGTTACAGCGTTTGATATTTTTCTGACAGGCCTAAGGAAGAAGGTATTAATAGGTAATAATTTTCCATTCTTAATTTCTGGTACCTAATTAAATGTATGTCAGAGTTCAACTTATGTTCAAGTTTTAGTGTGCTTGTGTGATGATCTACCCAGGGCCATAATCCACTTTAAACTAGGCAGCCTGGGAACAACCTAATTTTGGACAGCCCGGCCTTAACATGGCCTGTAAAACCAGCCCCAGAAAGAGGATGAAGTAACACATATGATGGAAGCAGAGACATGTGTTCACAGTGAAGTGACACTAAATTATGCTGATTTTAGTCAAACTTTCCTGATTTCCTCTTCTTTCCAAACTTTCCTATTCTAAACCGACACAACTTGGAAGCGGAAGATCTGGTCTTCCACTCAGACAAATGGACTAACAAATGCCTGGAGCCAACAGCATCTGATCAGAGTAAAAACCAGTATTTGTTTTAAAACTAAGCCTTTTCTGGAAAGTTTTGGGTTGCTCAGAAGCTTACAATTTGAATACCCTTACTGATTTCAAGTTTGCTAGTAAAACTCAATGCTAACACAAAGAGACTAGAATTTCTATCTTTTTATCACAAAACCAGTATTTTCCATGTTTTCCCCAGCTTTAGCTTCCCTCCTGCTTTCTTTCTCCTTTGAACTGTACAACAAATGCAGTCTTATGTACGTTCACCACTATTATCCGTAGAGTACTGTCAGAATATACAGTTAATTTACTACTGCCAACTGGTTGCCTTTGTTGTCATTAACAATCTTCATTTAATAAAAAGCTTTTATCAAAAATGGTTTTCCTGTAGTACTTTTATTTTTCCCAGAAAAGGCATTAATTTGTTTTCACTTGGTCTATATTCTTGAGGGAATATAGCAAGGAACAAAAAAGATAAACATTGGAGAGAATGGTACCCAAAGAGAAGGTAATGTAGCAAGAAATAATTCTGTTCTAAACTAGAATATACTCCTTTTTTTTTTCCCCACTTTGGAAAGCAAAAAAAATGATTGAAGACTAGTAGAAAACATCACATTGCAACCATGCTTTTGGTGTCCAAGGAAGATGCTCCCCTTCTCCAGCTCCCTGCGGCTTCTTTATTCAGTGAGGCAGAAGGTAATCCTATGCAGAAAGATTCAACCTGAAGGTTAGGGACGACTCACTGGATTTTCTGCTGGAAATGCATTGGACTCTCTACTGATGCCATGCACTTCACTAACCTTCCTAAAGAAGCCATACAGCCTCTGCCCATACTGCCTGAAACCTAACCTAACCTTCCCTTCCCTTCCCTTCCCTTCCCTTCCCTTCCC
>VFFE01006062.1:29404-85690 GCA_008921705.1 Burhinus oedicnemus | reverse complement strand
TGTTCCCTGAGAAGTTTCTGACCCGGTTTAGGAGGCGGCTCCTGGGTGGGAGGCGAGACCGGGGGAGCGGGGACAGCAGCTCCGCGGGGCTGGGGCGCTCCGAGGCGGCGCGGCCGCGGAGGGGAACTAACGGGTAAAGGCTGCGGGGAAGCGGGAGCTGGCTGCGTGTGCAGCAAATGCCGGTAGATAGGGGTTGATTAATGCAATTAGCGCAGGAGCAGCTCTCGGGGGGGGGGTTGCAGTACCAATTTGTGGTGTGTGTCCCGTGGGTGAGGGATGGCATTGAAACTGGAGACTCCCGCAGAGAGGAGGATAAAACAGTGACAGAAGCAGCTCGCCTGTGGAGAGCCCAGGTTTTCAGTCTGACTGTACGTCTCTTCTCCTGGACTGCTTTTGCATGAAAAACGCTTTATCTTCTTATAATTCCACGAGAGTCAGCCTGTGACAGTCCTTGAGCGCCGGGCGGTGGAGGTGGGCAAGGCGGGTAGCTGTCACGGGCCATGTGCAGCCCCCGCGGCAGAGCTGCTGCTCGGGTCCCGCGTGGGGCTGAGGGGCAGGAGTCCTGCGCTGTGCCCTGCAAACTGCTGCTTCAGGAGGCCGGTTTGTTGTTTGTGTTGCAAGGATCAAAACCTGAGGAATTGAGGACTGAAAGGAGGACTGGAAGCGAGACAGAAATGCGTGAATATAGGAACATACCTCGGCGATCTTGGCAGCGCAGAAGACAAAGGAACTCCAGAACTTACACGGACCCTTGTATTGGAGAGTGTCTCGTTACTTCAGTGTGAAGAACAGCCAGTGAAAGCCCCTAGGAAGGATTAGGTAGCTTTTGAAGAGGAAATGCATATCTGAGTGCAGATAGGCATTGCTAATGCATTCTGCCCAGTAAAATGAGATTGGGTAGATACTTGCTTTTTAACAGTATTTTAAATTAAAGCGTTCAGTCTGTGACTCAAAACCTGCTATTGCGGTGTGTGCAAACTGAAAGTAGCTCAGTCATCCATCTGACTGGGCAGAGACCTGTTCTCTCTCTTTCCCTGTGAGGAACAATCAGTGATCAAAAAGACAGAGTTTAAGCCTAATTACTAGCTTTGTAAAAGAAGATGTGGCTTTACGGTTCATCTACCTTGCACGAACGGGGCACCTTCTGAGAGCACGAGTCCATTGGTATGGCTGTTGTGGGTCTGTGAGTAGATGGAGGACATGTTTCTGCAGACACTTGGATGGTATTAACATTAAGGAAAAAAAGTGTTGGTTTCTCATCCTCAGAGGGGATGGCCTTAGCTGCAGGGTCAGAAGGAAAGAGGAAACCACTGAGGTTCTAGAGAGTTACTCTTGTCTTGGAGAAAGTGCTGCATGGGGTGCCGTGGGAGGCGGACAGCCTAGCATGTTCTAGAAAGTTCATCTTGGCAGATAAACGTCACGAAGCTAAAAAGAGAAACTAAGTAATGTCGGGTTTCTATCTTGCTTTGTTGACTGTGTATAATATAAGCTAGGCAAAAAGTGGAACAGAAAATTGCAAATGAGTCAGTAAGTTGAAGGGAGATGTTACCTAAGGAAGACTTGGAAGGGCTTTTTTTGGTCACTTCTGTTTATCCTAGATAGCGCAGGGGAATGGTTTTTGTGGAAGGGAACGGCTGCGGAGGGGGTGTGTCAAGAGGTTCCTGAGTCTTGGCCCAGAGCAGCACTCAGCGTCGTTTATGCCGAGGTCTGGCAGAATATGGCCTCCTGAACTTTTCTTTTTCTACCTTGAAAAACTGTTAAAATCAGCTCTTCCCCTAAAGGGTATACAGGTTCTCATTCTGCACAACAGCAAATGAGGTATTTGAAAGACATAAAAAGTTCTTAAGATTCTTTTTGGTTGGTTGGTTTGGTTTTTTGGTTAGGATTTGCAGCTGTAGATGAGGTTGAACAAAAAATGGAGATTGGGGTATTGTATATGAGGAGAGACGTCTGCCCCATGGGCATGTGTTAAGAAAGTGTCTAGAAGCAGTGGACAGATGGATAGGCTGGTCATGAGAGCTCAGGTGTTGATTTGGGTCTGATATTCCTTTGTAGCTTCATGTGGCTTCCTTTGACTGCCAAATCCCCTGAAAACCTTTTAAGAGAAACCACGCTGTGTGGAGCCCGTTGCATCCTGGCGAAGCCTTGGGCTTCTGGTCTCTGACTCAGAGTGAGCCTTGCTAATTGTGTGGGGATGAGTGGATGGCTGGGCAATCAGAGATAGGCTCGTCCTTGCAGGAGCTCTGTAGGATCTGCTCTGAGGTACGAGGTGTCAGGCGAACGCCACACGTGTGGTACACTCTTGTCAGGTGTATGTCACCTGTACCCCCAGTCTGTGCCGTGTGTACTGCGCATTTGGTGTCTACCAAACACTGAATTTGTTCCCGGGTGAGCAGATCACCTCTTGCATTAGCGCATACGACCGCTGCAGTTTGGAAAACCATGCTGCCAGCTCAAGAGGGATGCTCGGTTCAGAGAGCTAACCAGTCTGGACTGGTGAGAAGGGACTAGCCCAGCCAAAGCTTTCCTTCAGCCATCGGCGTACAGTTTTGGGAAGCTATGTTGTTTTCGTCCCCAGGTAAAAGCTTGCTGTCTGTCTTTGGTTGGTGTTTTTGTACAGTAGGTAGCACAGAGAACGTGAGGAATTGGGCTGTGTTTGGCATGCAAGTTAAAGGCTGTCGTTCACATCTTCACGTGTGATATCAGCCAGTTAAACTTTGGCTGAAAGATGGCAGCACAAAAGCGTGGTCATGTCACGCTCTGCAGTTCTAGGAAAACTTTGCCACTCGCCCAGCGAGTGGTGTCTTATAAATGTACTGACCCTCCTGATAAGTTTGTCGTCTTAGCTAATACAAGTGGGAACAATTAAGATGCCCTAAAGCTGTTTTGGAGATGATGCTCATTTGTGTGAGAGCATCAGTAACTCAGGAATAAATAAACTCTGTATCCGCTTAATAGTCATCTTGTGCAGTGGTTAGTTTGTTTACTTTTAAACATTTTTCTTTAAAAGAGTCCCTTTTTTTAAATGTAACTGTTTTCTGCCTTTCGACATTAAGTGTTCTTCAGTGTGATGCAAACAGATGTGATGTATTAACGGTTACACAGTGGGCAGTCATCTGTTTAATTTAACATGTGTGTTATTTATGGCTTTTTTGGGAATATTCACAAGTAGCTGGTGTCCAGGGTTTTTGATTTATTATTGTGCTGGGAATTTGTGGCAATGGCAGCTCCAACTGCGTAGAGAGATGGGTTGGTTATGGCATACCAGTACGCCCTCACTTGTAGTCCTGAATCAGACCTGCTGAACAGTCTGAAATTTGTTGGGTTTGTTTCCAGTCTATGTGGAAAGAACAAATAGCATATGTGTAGTGGAAAGTTTGAGCTATAGTAAACTTTGCAAAAACATTCTGCTGTGTTTTGGCCTTGTGCTGGCCCCAGGATTTCAAAGCAGGACCTGGCTTGGGAGCTTGTGACAGAGCACAAAGACAGGGTGGGCATGAGTCTAGTTAAGGAATGTGGCCAGGGGTCAGTGTTAGATGAGCTGACCAGCTGTACGTGGAATTAAATTGCATTTGAAAGGCAGAGCGGAGCTGGACAGTGAAATTGCTATACCTGCCCCTTTTAAATTTGGTGTTGATCTGAAAAATATGGGTCCTGATATGGTGGGATTAAGCTTGTGCTCATAGGCGTGTATAAGGAAGGGAAAATTCATAAAGAAATTTCTTGTGGATCTTCCTGTCAATATGGGAAATGGTGTTAGGAAAAAAACCAGCTTCAATTGTCTTTCAATTATTTTTCAATTGAAGATCAGCATTTATTTGCGCTCCTTGCTGGAAGGAAAGGAATCTCCTCACACGGCTAGAGAGAAGTAAGTTGATAAATGTAGGATGGAAGTAGACCATAACTTTATTTCCCAGCCGTATCTCAAATATTTATGTAGACTACTGAAGGTTTATTAAGGCAATGTGTTGAACCCTTGAGAAATGTGTCTTTCCTTGAGCGCTCATGTTGTGGCAGCTGCAAGTCCTCCATCTCTGGGTGGTGTCCACGGACACGCAGAAGGAAAGGCTAGGGGAGAGTGAAGGTGGAGTTGCTGAATGAAGCTGAAGACCACTCTTGTTTGTACGTTTAGGCTCCTATCTACTGCAAGGATTGGATTTGCTTTTAACTCTTCTTTTTGTGGCAGAGGCATAGGGAAGAATAGTATTATGGTTGCAGTTTAGTCATTATTAAAGTGGTTAATTGTTGTCAATACAAGGAGGGCTCCTGCTTTCTTGTTTGATTTTCTTTCTTTTTTCTCTTCTATTTTTTTTCCCTTTCCCCCTTAGCTCAGCATTGCTACTAAACGTGTTAAAATCTCACTTCTGGTCCGGTCAGTGGTGCTGTGCAGATGAGTTCCTCTGCAAGCTGTGGTCACTCCTTGCCACTGCCCCACCGCAGCGATGGTGCTTCCTGCCCCTGCCCTGTAGCGCCTCTCGTTTCTGTGGAAGTTTAAGCGTCTTTGAAACCTCAGGGAGGGGTGAGAATTGGCCAGAGGGCTCAAAACTTATTTGAGGGTTGACTTGTCCGATCGCTGTTTGTCCGCTGAGGAGGGGGATACTCCACAAGCAGGGCAAGCTGAGGAACTGCAGGATTTCTCCTTGGTTTTGAGACCTGTTCCAGGCAGAGGGAACGCTCTCAGCAGTGTCAGCCTCCTCTGGAGGTGGATCTGTTCCTGGCTTATATTCTTACAGCCACAGCAACTGGTGCTATGCAAGATACCCGTATATCAGTGTCCACCGTGCAGCTTCTGTGCCTTGTGCTTTACCTTGGGACTGTGAAGAAATGGCCAAGAAAATTGGCTTTGTTGGAGTTGTAATTTGGCTTCCTAATAGGAATCTTAGAAAAAAAAAATCCAACCACCACACCATAATAATAATAAAAATAGGTTAGTTGCACTAAAATTTTCTTGAAAGACAAAGCATATGCAGGATACGATGAGCGACTTGCTGTGGCTGGTGACTCTGCCTTTGCAGGAGCTGGAGCAATCTGTTTGTTTCCCACCGAGACTCTCATAATTAGCACTTGTGCTGCGCCGGGCTGAGCTGCTGTGGTTGTTACAAGTATGCTTTGTACTCTGTGCTCGCTTTGCTGCTGGAGAGCATGCTGACGGAGAAGGGAAAGATGCTTTTCTTGCCTCTCTGTTATAATTTCTCCACTTAAATTACCATCGGTAAGCATATGGCAACTTAAGCAGGCTGCCACGGGGTAAATTGGTATGGATTTACACCGTGCTGGCTTTCTGATAATTGTGCCTGTACATGTTCTATCTGTAGAAAGTGTAAAGTAGCTTATATCTGTTTTCACTGACAGTTAATTACCGCTTAGGTGGAGTGGGTAGAGCATAGGCACAGGTGCTTACAGCAGAGTAGCTGATGCTGTAATTCATAATGCTGTCTGCACCGCCGTGCCTTGCCCGTGCACCCATTAATCCTAACGGCCAGAATAACTTAACCTTGAGGCTGGTGGTGATACGGGAGGTGGGTGATGTAGTTGGTGAGAAAGGTAACGTTGTCCTAACGCAGGAGGCTGCTCTTGTTGGAAACCAAATGAAAGGTGGCCTTTCTAGTGATTCCAGTTTCAAAGCTTTTGGATTTTTTTCTCAGAAGGCTGGAGGTACTGGGTAGGCTGGTGATTTGCATGTAGAGTTTGTAGCACTGCCCTAGGGCACTAGTCGTAGTTCCCCAACGGTTGTTTAGCGGTAGTGCATGCCATGTCTCCTGCATGTGCCCGTGATACTGTTTGTGCTGTCTTCCAATGAATCAGACTGGAAGAGCTGAAAAGTAACTTAGTGTGCCACGAAACATTCAGCCATATGTATTCCCCTTCTGGAGTTCAGCTGAAGTGATGGTGGCGTGGCACCTTCTGTATGCCAGTGCCGAACAGGGCAGGCTTTTCAGCTGGGGAAAGCTCCAGCGCCTCCTGGTCTGAAAACCTCTCTGATTTAATGCAGCATCTCCATGGCGGATGCAGGGTCAAACTGTACTGTGGCGATCCTCAGCCTTCATGCATTCCAGTAGTGGGGGTTTAATTGAATTTGATTGTCTTGTGCTACTGTGATTGTGCTCTCCACTGCATAAATCCTGTTTTCCTGAGCTGCCGCTTCTCCAGAGAGTACGAAGCGCGTTTAGAGAGATACAGCGAACGAATATGGACGTGCAAAAGCACAGGAAGCAGCCAGCTGACGCACAAAGAGGCTTGGGAGGAGGAGCAGGAAGTTGCCGAGCTGTAAGTACCGGTGAAGAAATTGGTATGTGCCTATCTGTAGGCACTGGGGCAGAAGAGTGGACTTGGGAATGATATGTGATTGCTAGTTTATGAGGTGAGGTAAGTAGCGTTTTACTGGCTGTAAGGAGATGTGGGAATTCTGGAATTGAAAGCAAATTAAGTCCAAATTTGATGCCATCACTAATGCAGTTGAGTAATGTACTTATTTAGTGCTGTATCTTGGTATTACTTGAAGCAAGATAGTTCAGTGTATGGTACTTGGCATATTTTAAAGCCCCTTGAGTAATGGGGATTTTTCGGGGGAGGAATCTGGAAGGAGCTAAAGTAAAAATACAGTAAAAGGAGGCCATTGAAGTGTTTCACGTCAGCCAGGTCCACAGCTGTAATTATTTTTTCCAGATCTGTATTGAAATCGGTTGTTGTACTAAACAAAATTATTTTGGAGTGAGATTTTGGGGATCTGCTCTACTTGGAATGATAAAGAACAAAGGGAAGCCCGCAGGAGTTACTACTCTGTTCAGACCACTGGTGCTCCTCTGGGCTGCCGTGCCCCTCACCTCCCCCTCTAGCACACGGCACAGGCCCCGAGTCCTTGGTTGGCATCCGGTGTGACCCTTGCCGTAGAAGTGAATTTTCTGTAAAGGTGCAAGTCCTTGGCTCAACCAACGTATATAACGTACTTTGTGATTCCCACATTGTAGCTCCATAAACTTAGAATCCTGAGTCAAAACCCACTGGTCTAGTGTTGCTTACTTTTGGTTAGCAACGTTGGATTGGTTGACCACTTCTAAAACCACTAAGAAATGTAAATAAAATATAAATGGAAGATTTCTCAATAACAAGTTTAGCTATAGTCTTTTTAAATGCGGGAAAAAAAGACTCTGTGAAATGAGATTTTGGTCTTGTTTCTTTGAAACAGGATGAAAAGCTTCCCAGGCAGTTTGGCTGCTTTTAATACCTGACACTAGTCTGAATAAAAAAAGTTCATTTAGGCAGTTTGCTAAAGGGATAAATTTGTTCATGGCAGTTGAAGAACAGCAAATATAGCTGAGGATTGTCAGCAATGGATTCCTGAGTCTGGGATGCTAAAAGGGTTTTGGAAAAATGGAGTATTTTGTTCCTCCTTACAGTAACTTGAAACGGACTGTACTTTTTAGCCAGAAAGCTTTATGCAATGTATTTGTTAGTACTCCTGTCAGCTAACTGACCTGATCTTTCAGAAAGGAAAACAGTCAAGTAAATTTGTAACAGTCTGTTCTCTTCTTTGGATGAAAAAGTTTGAAGATCACGACATGGTGAAACACACAAAATATTTTTCTCTGGAAAGATAATTTGGTTGTGTAAGCCTGCCTCTATCTTCTTTAGTGTGTTAGCAGTCTGTTGGGGAAGAAGGAAATGCTTAAATGTTCTTCAGCATCGTGTAATTGTTGGAAGCAAAAATTTTAAAGTAACAAGCCCCAGAATAATGACACGATCTCAGTAATATTTAACATCTAACAGAGAGGCAGTAATAACCAGCAAGAAAGGGTTCACCGTAAGTGCTGCTCTTCCAGAATGCTTCATGGTGTTCCTTCTGGGAAGGACTAGTACAATTTGTATTGTCATGCCAATTACCACTTTGGGAGGGTGCTGGGGGCAGGGCAGGAAAAAGCCCTTGGATGTTTGCATGCTAATGTGGCATCTGCCTCAAACATTGTCCTGGCTGTTCGTGTTCCCGGAATTGCAAAATGGGAGGCTACTTTGCGTTTTGGCTTTTATTCCCTGAATAATGAAAACTTCTTATGTGCTTGCTCAGCTTGAAGGAGGAGTTCCCCATCTGGTATGAGAAACTGGTACTGGAAATAGTTCACCACAACACTGTATCTTTGGAAAAGTTGGTGGATGCAGCTTGGCTGGAGATCATGACCAAATTTGCAGTGGGAGAAGAGTGTGACTTTGAGGTGAGGTTCTGTTTTCCATTTTAACCCGTGCTTTTGCACAGAGCTAATTTTGGATATCTAAAGGCAGGAGATGGGAAGAATATGTTAGCCACTCACATTATCAGAATGTGGTGAGAATTTATTTTCTATAGAATCCCAGTGACAGCACCGGCTTTTGAATGCAAAACGGTTCCATGAGCAGAAGCACGTGGATGACCCATAGTGATGGCAAGAGAAAAATGGCTGATTTACGTGTGTTTGTGGGGAAATAGAGATATATTTGTTATACTGCTTAAATATGTGATGGTCTGTGTATATATTTAAATACATATAAAGCCACATATTTTAATTAAAAGCAGTTAAAAATTATAATCTGCTGTAATCTTTTCACCTAGCTTGTTCCCAGAAGGAGTAGTAGTCTTAAATTAATGTAGCTTGAAGTCCACTGCTTACAAATCTCTAACGATGCTCTAATGATTAGCAAATTCCCTCCAAACCTGGGAATGATGGGGAAAACTCAAACTTGTTAAAAATAGGGGAAAGTTCTAAAATGTTCTTTGTTCGCAATCTGTTTAGGACATACTCTTTTAACTGGGGCTGCTGAGAGAGCAGGCTTGCACCTTGCACACACACTCTTTGCTTAGGCTGAGAAAGCAGCATTATTAAACACTGGAAAAACTTATGGGTTGGCAGTTCTCTCTCTCTTAGGAATTTGTACAGACTTACAGGTAGGAGTAGTAGAAAGAAATCCTGTAATTGTTTTGTGAGAGGGATCATGAGCTTCTCTCAAGCAGGATGTCAATTAAGTATTTTGCCAAATTAGGGTTTGTGGGTTGTCTTCCCTACTTTTTTTACTTCCTCGTAATGTTAAAGCTCACTAATTCATGTGTCTCGCTCAGGTTTGGTTTTCATCAATATTTCTGTGCAGGTTGGTAAGCAGAAAATGTTGCCTGTGAAAGTTGTGAAAATACATCCCCTGGAGAAAGCTGATGAAGAGGCCTCGGAAAAGAAATCTGAGGGAGCCTGTGATTCCCCATCCAGTGACAAGGAGAACTCCAGCCAGGCAGCCCAGGACAATCAGAAGGAAGCTATCCTGAAGGAGGATGACAACAGGAGGGAAAGTATGAGTAAGTAGTAAGACAACATGCCAGTAGGTAGCACCTGGAAGTGAGTATTTGAATTTATGTATGTCTTGGGCCTGGGCTGTGAATGTTGTATGTGATGTTTAAACAGTGTTATGGAATGGAAATCCTGACCGTGTCATTGTTAGTGGTGCAGCTTTGGTGGCATCAGTGCTCTTGGCTTTCAACTGTTCCTGCCTGTTTTAAAGCAGAAAATGTGCTGTCATTCTAAGGTGTAATACCAAAAGCTATGCATGAAACGTATAATCTTTGGAAGTATATTTAAAAAAAAAAAAAAGGGGGGGGGGGGGAACAGCGAAGGTTCATGCAGAATCATAAAGGTCTGCTGTGATGTTCATCCTCAGAACAAACATCTCGAGTTCTAAAGCCTGTTCTGCAGTCAGAGACAAGCTCTAATGCTCTTTCATGTTCCCAGTTGACATAAAAAATAAGAGGGTGTTGTTTTTATTTTGGTTTATCCCCTTTCCAGTTTTCAAATATTGAGACAAAATTCATGCAGGAAAATGCATATTAATTTTTTTCTAAGGGTTCAAAATAAAACATGCTTTGAAACATGTTTCGTATCTCTTCATATCTGTTCCTTCGTGCTGCAGAACTAAACAGTGGATGTCCAAGACTTTTCTTGACTCTGAGAAGGTACTGTTGAAAGACAAAAACCAAACCAAAACAACAAAAAAAACCCCCAACCCCCCAAAATTAGTTTCATGTCCTGCGTAACTTCTTAAAAATGGAATTATAAGATTCTTTAAAAGAGATTTCAAAAAGTATTCTAAAGCAAACAAAAAAACCAACCCCACAGCATAGCTGTAATCTGGATAGCTTAATTTTAAAGGCACATAAATGCAATAAACTGTTTACATTTGTAAATAGCCACTCAAACATCTGGGGAAGGTGTGTATAAGCTCCTCTAATACGGAGAAGAGGAAACTCAGAAAACAGCCCAGCAAGCTAATGGCAACGTCAGGAGTGGAAAACAAGTTCTACCAAGCTCTAGTCCCAAGCTTAAAAATTGTCAACTGTTTCTGATTGGTACTGGAAAAAGTTATGAGCTGTTTTGATTTCATTGCAGTGCTCTGTATAACCAGGAAGGAAAAAAAAAAGTGTTGCAGAAACGATCTGGGCTTATGCTCATCCTTTGAAACAGTAGTAGTGCTTGCAGAGGGGCTAATGCCTGTGCCTTTTTTTTTTTTGCTTGAACTACCTCATAAAAGGCATGGGAAGTATCTTTTACTTTAAGAATGCTCATACAGCAGTGTTTTTGGGCTTGGGTGTTTAGTAAAGTCTACCATAATGTTTTGGCCGTTGGTGTGCAGTATACTAACCAGCTGTGTTCAGCTGTGCTCTTACTGGCGCTGCCAGTATAGCGCTCTGTGGCTGGAAGAATACTGCAGAAATGGGGATTCCTGCGCCTTTTCCAGTCTCTGGCTCAGCTGATTATCTGGCCCGTGTTTAGTCACCTCTGTGAACTGGGACTGTCCTACCCTTTCTGTAAAAGAGGTACCTCAGCATTTTCAAATCAAAGATGCTAGCGGAGTCGTAACACAATCAGTAAAAGCAGTAAGCGCTCATTCTTTGAACTCTACTCCTTGTACGTATGCATTTATTAAAAGGATATTTTATTTCTAATACTTTTATATTCTGGGTTATAACAGAACATTGGTTCATAGTAAGCTCATTCCTGAATCTATATTCCAGACTCCGTTAAAATAACTCCCTAACATTTGTTACCTTTATACAGCATACTACAGAAGTAGTAAAGACTTGCTTTCGTCTAGCAGGTTCAGGCCCTGAACTGCCCCTGCAGGGGCTGTGTGCAGTATCTGGAGGTGCCTAGCCACGCTGACTTTGGCTTTTTCTTTCTAATAATTTGCATACTTGAGCACTGGTAATACGGGTTGAGGTCACTATGCAAGAGTGAGCACTTAGAAGCAGTAACAGGCTCTGCATGCCAGTGTGTGACGTAAGAGCTGTATCTTTCTGTGCACACACGAGGGGGCAGAGTTAACCTTAGCATTTTTACTAATGCTTATATCAAACTTGGTGATTTTGTTGGAGGAGAGAAGGGGCACAGAAAGAGAGCTTCAGTCTCTCTGGTTAGGAGTCTGTGCTTCAGAAGCTAAAAATAAGGCTTTATACCAGCTTTATTGCATCATATGTGCAGTCTGAAGTGGCTTTGTATTTTTAGTTGCTTAGGGAGTGAACTCTGGAAAATCTGCAGAAGTGAGAGGAAAGGCTGTTTTTTCCTGAAAATGGATGGTGAACTACTTGAAGGCAGGTTCTGCAGCTTGAGCTGTACTTGGAACTAACACTGCTTTGGAAAATCCAAAATAAGTGGTGAACAGGAGGAGACAACAGCTTATGGATGCTTTATGAGGTTCCAGTAGTGTAGTGATTGTAATTTTTATTACAGTACAATGCAGCAACAAATGAAGTATGCTTTTTGTAAAATAACTTTAGGAAGGAATGTATAGCGATTTCTTGTTCCCCACCCCCAAGAATCCAGGTGCTGTTTGATGGAATTCAATGTAGTCATCCCTATTTCTAGAATCTAGAAAGTAAATCACAAAAGGACAGGTTGTATGTCACTGCCATTGTGCTGTTGAGCCGAAAAATATAGTTCAGTATTTATGAACTTATCAAGATTTTTTTAATACAAATGTGGAACCAAAGAAGGCAAAAGTGATACCTCAGCCTGACTTGTGATAAGAGGATTAGTCTTCTCTCACACATACTATCACTGTTAGGAAATTTATTTTATTTTTTTTTAAAGAAAAACTTGTCTAATGAGAGGTGCTTTGAGCAGAGGATTCTGCTTGCGTTATCTGAAATGTAGCACTAATGTGGGAAGTAGCTGCACGTTTGTGCGTGCGGTGCAGTGAGCCCGTAGCATCTGTGATCTGTTCCCTAACCAAGGTGACTGATTTTTTGGAAGGCGGGGGGTGGGCAGAACTCGGTTTTATACCATGTAAGCTATAATGCTGCTGAAGCTTAAATGCGATAGGGCTTACAATGTGACAGTGAGATATATGTGTATATATATATTTATATTTTAAAGTCTGACTTAGGTCTAGCATGTATCCTGCGTATACTTAGTAGATCATTATGCTCCTCTATCATGCTTGCTTTAGTGTTTTCTTTGAGTCATAGCTACAAACATAAAAACATTTGGGGCTTGCTTTCTTCAGTAAGCTTGGATTTTTGTCTTAAATCATTAACATTTGCAACCTGAATATAGAAATAATAGACTCAACACCAGCTGGCAAGAAGATGTGATGCCTTTGGGCTCTTTCAGTTGCATTTCTCTTGAGAATAAAAAGACTGGTTGTATAAGTATGGTTAAAATCTCCAGCTAAACTAGCCCATACGCGTAGGGCTCATAACTGTAAAATGCTTAATGGCCACCAAAGTTACATGATTTTAAAAGTTACTTCAATTTAGAGTCAGTAATTCCTGCAGTAGAAGTTTTTCAAACGTGGCATGGCAGGGACAGCTAGGGCTCTCAGCAGGAGCTGCCGAAGCAGGTTACTGGTTAGGTTATGAAACCTGTCTCACCTTCATGAATTTTACAGACGTTTTCTCCCTGTGCATAGGTAGTTGCAGCTTGCTGTCTGTAGAGAGATGGGTTTAAATACCGCAAGTGGTCCTTGATACTCCTTGAAGATAGGTGTTGCCTCCCACTTCAGAGCGGTTTAGGGACTTCATTCCCAGCCTGCATCTTCAGCATATTTCTAAAGCCTGATTTGGGATTTTTTTTCCTGATGTTCTGGTTTAACCAAACATTATATAGATAGCAAGGGATGGGGTGCCCAGTCCAGCGATGGTCTGGATTCTTTAACCTTTTTTTTTTTTTTTTTTTTTTTTTTTTTTTTTTTTTTTTGACTCTAATACTAAGATACTTAATGTCTTACCTTGCTTTATCAGACGATCGAGCACGTAGGTCTCCTCGGAAGCTTCCCACTTCTTTGAAGAAGGAAGAAAGGAAGTGGGTTCCACCTAAATTCCTGCCACACAAATATGATGTCAAGCTGAAAAATGAAGATAAGGTGAGTTGTCTGCTTGAATCCTTTCTATTAGAACGTGAACATGCAAGTTTAAATAGTCACTATCGGTGTGTCTGTACAGCACAGTGTAGTACTTTCTGCCAGAATGGTGGCATTGGAGCAGGATGGCTGCAGTTGTCTGTGAGGCTGACTAGCCTGGCTGTTTCTATATGTAATTGGGTTTTGTGCGTGGAGACACCTGACAGTTCCCTGGTACCACGGACTGAGTCACAGTGCCACAGTAGCTTTAGAGCGGTTGCTGTTAACTGGCTAATCTCTGGTCAGGCAGTTAATGAAACTTGGCCAGAGGTAGACTGAGTCAGATGAGCAGCAGTTGCTGCTCTTGTTCTAACTGAGCTTCTCTGAGAGCCGTAGGTAGCTGTGCTTTGGGAAGCTCTGTGTAGCTGCAGCACTGCTGCGTGCTTTTTGTCATCTCTTTGCTAATTTGACAAGAGAGGCAGTGCTGACCTCAATTTAATGAGTACCACTTGCAGAGTTACTCCTCTGGTCTCAGGGAAAAAAACCCAAAAGCAATACACGTTAATATGTAAAAGCTTTTAAGTTAGTAGCAAGCACAAGCCGGAGGAAGGTCAGAGATAAAGCAGTGGGCTTTGGCAAGAAATCTGCAACGTAAAGTAATGTTTTTTACTTTTTGGCTAACTGAATCTCCTACCAATCTCTGTTGTGCATCTCAGTTCCGCAAGTTCTGTTTGATTTGGTTTGAGCCATTGCAAGAGAGCTTCGAAAGAGCGAAGAGTTTGTGGACGTGAAGCAGTACAATGATCCTCGCTCCTTTTAGCCATATGATACGTATTTATAATGTGGTTAGAAGTTAAACGTTAACAGTCTGTCTGTTTGTTATCTCCAAGATCATCAGCAATGTACCAGCAGATAGCTTAGTCCGTACAGAGCGTCCTCCCAACAAGGAGATCCTGAGGTACTTCATCCGTCATAACGCACTACGGGCTGGCACATGTGAGAATGCCCCGTGGGTAGTGGAGGATGAGTTAGTGAAGAAATACTCTCTCCCCAGTAAATTTAGTGACTTCTTGCTTGACCCACATAAGGTAAGAATTCCTGAAAGTGCCTCCTTTGCTTTCTCATCCGTTCCCCACCCTTAAACAGTCTTGGCAGAGATTTCAGTGTGCCAGTTGGGTTTTGGTGCGCCCAAGCTTACATCAGCTTAGAGAGATGCAGAGCAGGAAGGCCCACTCTTTTGAAGATTGACCCTTTGTGAGGTGGCACAGCTTGAATGTCTGAAACAGTGGTCTGCTTTGAAAATTTGAGGTGTAACTGCCTCAGTAGTTTGCATTACTTGTCTACAAGTAAGGACGTGATTTCCTGGTGTAAGACAAATGGAAGAGCTATAGTCCTTACCTGGTAATGTCAGTTATTGTGCCCTTTTCCTTGTTACAGTGCAAGAGCTGGATGTGTTTGAATTCACAGTGCTTGGTTCTTGTATGGTGCTGGGTTGAGTGATGGCAGATTCCACAAATTTTGTACTGAATACTCTAAGTAGCAGGGAAGGGTTTTTTTCCAGCCCTTTGTAATGACCAGCCAAATATACTGTTAACTCAGTAAATGCTACATAATGAAATCTGCTGTTTTAGAATCCCTCTTTGGCTGTAGAATGGATTATTTTGTTCATTTAGTAAACTCACTTTTTCATGGACTCAGTCCTTGTCAAGCATTGTTCTAAGACTAGAAGAGAAATATTTGCTATATCCTTTTTTCCTTATCAGGAGAACAACCTTTTCTAGCAAGCTTCTATGGACTTTTCTGGATGCTTATAAATTTGCTTAAAGGGAAAAATAAATTCGTCATATTTTGAGCTGTGTTTACCCTTGCTGTACTATTTGGGGTCACTGCCTTGATAGAAATTAAAGTATTTGCTGGCTGTGTACAAGTTCTTTTATTCAGCACACCGATGGGTGGTATAAGAAAAAATACGCAACTGTAACATCTTTGGTTTGACGTAGAGAAGTCCTTAGCTTTATGTTTACAGGTGGTACTTTCTGTGGTGTGTTTCCACCTTGGCATAGAGATTGAATTTATGTTGAGTTTTTAAATTTTGACAAGTGGCTGGAGAATTTATTAATCCAGAATCAGCATTCTGACAAAATAGTTTTGTATAAGTGACAGCTGGATATACAGTGTAAGTTGGAGGTCTAATATTTGTCAATTTGTAATTATCGTGATTCATATCAATGCTGGATGCTTTCAGCTTAGGTAATTCTCTTCAGCAAAGATTTCAATACAGAATTTTTGTAGAATGAAGTTATGCAGACACTGGATTTGGTGAATGATTGTGCAATCTTCAGTAAAAATTTCTCTGCTGGGCTCACGAAGGCTCTTAAACTAAAGCTTTCAAGTGTGAACATCCGTGAGCCAGAAAATCTGAATATTCCTATGGGAATCTTAACTTGATCACATTTGTGTATGTCTGTTCTTAAATAAATACTTCTTAGATGCTTGCACCTATTGCTGTGGTTACTGCTGTGGAATTTTTTATTGCTAAGAAATCTCAAATTTTCAGCCCCTGCTAATTTTATCCATAACCTAAAGGTTAGATCCTTGTATTTAATTTTTAACTTCTTGAAATATGTTAGTATTCTGGGTGCATCCTGGAGCTGAATTTGAGATGCTGAGATAGTCCTGAGATCAGTCTGTCTTTGGCTCTGGGTTAAACTGTTCTGTGTTAAAAGTGTGCTGTCAGGTAGGTTATTTCAGCAGCTTAAAAACAGTCAGCTCTTCAATTACGTTACTTCAGAATTGAGTCCTGTCTCACCTTCGTTCCAGGCGCCCTCAGGCAGTTCAGAAACCAATCTCAACTCCTGTCACCCATCACTTCTGTGCTCCTCCAGTTTTCCGCTGGGTGGGGTCCAGGACTGAACCCTCCATGACTCACTGAGAAATCTCTTGAGCAGAGGAATAGTTTTTGAAATTACTGTCAGCATTTTGCAGGCAAGCCCCCTCTCCAAAACCTTTTAAGTAGAAACAAGGTGGTTTTATGTAGTGTAGTAGGAAACATTTAAAATTCTTTGTAATGTTTCATTTTATGAAGTTAAACGTGAACTTTCTGGATGAGTTAATGACCTCATAACCAATGTAGTGACTACAGTGCAGAATAGTGAAAGCTATCGCGGGTGCCTGTTACCTTTAATGTATTAGGTACTCCTTGTTCATTGGAAAAATACATTAAAAATAAACATAGGCAAAAATAATTGACAGAAAATTATCTACATAACCTTTATTTTCCTTTAAATATTAATATAAAATCATTCTTTAATTTTAGTATATGACTCTCAACCCCTCAACCAAGAGGAAGAGCTCCCGATCACCTGACAGAAAGCCTTCTAAGAAATCCAAAGCTGATGGATCATCCCTGGGCCACCCACTGAGCCCTACTCTGTGGTGCCACGTGCATTTGGAGAAATCTATTATTGATTCTCCACTGAAGGTGAAAAACTCCAAGAATTCAAAATGTCCTAAAGAGGAGCTGGAAGAGGTGATGAAAATTGTGTCACCTGCTAAACTTGGTTCTAACTTTCACATTCCAAAGAGGAGCCAACTGGGGAAGGGCAGCAACAAATCCTTGGACAAAAAGCAAAGAGGCAAAAGGGTTCTGAACGGGCAGAAGTCATCAGGGAAATCAAAGTCTCCTAGGAAAGGCTTGAAGACCCCTAAGATGAAAATGAAACAAATGACACTACTGGACATGGCTAAAGGTACCACTAAAGTGTCCAGGGCTCCCAGGAATTCTGGAGGCACCCCTAGGTCTTCCAGCAAACCCCAGAAACATCTGCCTCCTGCAGCACTCCACCTCATTGCCTATTACAAAGAAAACAAAGACCGGGAAGACAAAAAAAGTGCTCTTTCTTGCATCATCTCCAAAACAGCTAGGTTACTCTCAAACGAGGATCGTGCCCGTCTCCCCGAGGATTTGCGAGGGTTAGTGCAGAAACGCTATGAGCTTCTGGAGCACAGGAAGAAATGGGCCACCATGACAGAGGAGCAGCGAAAGGAGTACCTGAAGAAGAAAAGGGAGAAGCTGAAAGAGAAACTGAAGGAGAGAGCAAAGGAGCGGAAGGAGAAGGAGATGAAGGAAAAACTGGAAAAACAGAAAAGATACGAGGACCAAGATCTCAAAGGGAAGGCCTTGCCTAGTTTTAAACTGGTTGATACTCCAGAAGGACTTCCTAATACGCTCTTTGGGGATGTCGCCATGGTGGTGGAATTCCTGAGCTGTTACTCAGGGTTATTGATGCCAGATGGTCAATATCCCATTACGGCAGTTTCCCTGATGGAAGCGCTTTGTGCAGAAAAGGGAGGCTTCCTTTATTTGAACCGCGTACTGGTCATTCTGTTGCAGACTCTGCTGCAGGATGAAATTGCTGAAGATTATGCTGAGCTGGGAATGAAGCTTTCTGAAATACCACTTACTTTGCATTCTGCTTCTGAGTTGGTTCGCCTGTGCCTACGCAAGTCAGACGTGCAAGAGGAAAGTGAGGTCTCAGATAATGTAGATGAAAGCAAGGATTCGGCAGCTTTTGACGATAATGAAGTACAGGATGAGTTTTTGGAGAAACTGGAGACATCAGAGTTCTTTGAGTTGACTCCTGAAGAGAAATTGCGGATACTCGGAGCGCTCTGTCACCGGATTCTAATGACATACTCGGTGCAGGACCACGTGGAGGCCAAGCAGCAGACGTCAGCTGAGCTGTGGAAGGAGCGCCTAGCTATCCTGAAGGAAGAAAATGACAAGAAGAGGGCAGAAAAAAAGAAGCGAAAAGAAATGGTGGCCAAGAACAAGGAGAACGGGAAAGATGAGAATATGATGGGAAGAAATGAAAAGAAAAAAAACGAGATGATGAAAATAGAGCACCGGGTAGAAATAGAAGCTGATGATATGATCAGTGCTGTGAAGAGCAGGCGCCTTCTTGCCATCCAAGCCAAAAAAGAGAGGGAGCAACAAGAAATACAAATGAGAGGTAAGAAAAATACCAGGAGAGTAGAGTGTTTGTGTGTTGTGGAGTAGAAGGGAATAAGTTAATGGCAAAAGTGACAGCCTATTTTCAAAACCATTACCTGGTTTTAAGGGATTTACTCACTGCAGAATTCTGAACTGCTATGGTTCCTATGGCAGATCAAAATCTGGAATGTTGAGAAAAAGCAATAACTGCTTCTTGTTTTTTATCTGTGGGCATCTTTTGTACAGTACTCTTCTAATTCTGTCAGGCCCAGAAAGGTTGGAGAACAGCAAATCTGTTTGGGGGACAGAAAACAAAAAAAATATTTGTCTACATCCAAACACCTTCTGACTCTTATGTACGGAGGAGGTATTTCCTGCCTAAGAGTTAGTTCCTACAGCTGCTGCCGGCTTGCTGTCGTGCGCGTTGTCAGGTTGATGCTAGCAGCCCATCCCCCAGATAAGGACTTAGGCAATAAATTTCAGTTTACAGGTTTTCACTCTGAAGAATTAGTTATGGGGTTGTATAAATATGAACTGTCCACTCAAACCTCTATAAATCATTGGAATACCAAATTTTGTATGCTTCTGTGTAAGTAGTGCTTTTTGCTAAGGAATATGGAATATGACGAGCAACATACTTTGGAATTACACTTCAGGGATTCTTTTGGTTGTAAATGTGGGTACTGAGCAGATGGAAGTGGATGGCATAGCTCATCTCGGCTGTTACTTCCCTTCTGAAATAGCTGAAGGACAAGCATCCTGCAGGGAGCCTGGCTTATGTGCCTTAGCTGGAATCCGGGAGTATCTGTTCTAGGAGACCCAGAATAGGTAAATAACGTGGAATACCCTGAGGCTCCTGAGGAAGTAGACTGGATACAACCACATCTTGCGTTGAAAGTAAATAAACCTTCCAGATCTTCTGTTAAGAACTGTGAGTCTCAGAAGTATCAATAAACTGCTGAAGATCGGGAGGGCTCTCCTACTTCTCCAGGAAAACAAAATACCAAATATCTAATGTCCGGTAGCTGAATGGCCTCTTGGCCCCAGTTCTTGTGTTCCAGTTGTTGGACAGCAAGTTCAAGTTCGTGATAAGATTTTACTGCAAAATTAAATACAGTTTGAACACTACTCCTTGGGATGCTTCTTGTTCTCACTTAATAGTTTGTACTGGTTATATGTGAAGAAAAGCAATATTCCATTGATGGAGATAAGAATAATTTGGCTTGCATGCTAAGGAAGTTTAATTCATTCTTTGGAACTCCAGGAGGAAAACTAAGTCTCTCTGGCAGGCAAGGAAGGATTAAGACTTTCATTAAGGTTTGAGTTCATATTGCTTCCTTTCAACATAACAAACCCCAACGTTTCAGGCATCCAGGGCTTCTTTTACCTGTTAAGCAGTTGCTACCGGGCATAAAGGCACCCTCAAAGTACCAAAGAGCTTGGTTAATGTTGTTGGTGCAGTAGTTAGTGCTGCAGGGTTAGCAGGTGGGAGCTAATCAGGACTTCAGACTAGGGGGCTGGTGTGGTTCAGTATGTGAAAAATAGTTCTGCATAACCGCAACGAGAACATCATCAGTGTGCTCCACAGGCTTTCTGTGGGCTTTTTCAGTGTACTGGCTTTCACACCACTTCAGTTGCATTTGCTTTTAATAATGTTAGTATCTCTGGGGGAAGTATGAATACTGAATCACTGCACAATGTGTTTTGTCAGCAACTACCCTTTTACGTATCTATAGACATACATCTCGCAGTCAGAGGTTTCTTTTTCACCACTCTGGTAGCATCTGTAACACTGAGAGCACTATAATCTCTTTCAAGTTAAACCTGTCAAGATTGTGGCCAGTGCTACCTAGCTAGTCTCAGCTCGAAAAAGAACTCCGTATAAGAAAGCATAAATGTTTTTGTTGTTGTTGTTGTTCTTTCTTGACTTCAGAAGAAGTCAGTACAGAACTTCCTGTTGAGATAACATGATTAATATCTGTATTTTCATGGTAGTAAAAATCAAGTCACTTCCATTTCCATGTTACTGCAGCAACTTACTAGTTGTTCTTGCCTTATCGCTCCGTGAAGCAGTAGTTCCCATGCAGTCTGTTGGAGGAGAATGAAGAGCTGGAAGCTTATACAGCTAACAAAGCCCGCTAGAGAGGAAGGTACCAACTGAGACTAGCTTGCCATCACACTTGAAAATGAGATGCGGGAAGGAACACCTTATTTTGGCACTTGATGGTACCTGCTGCAACTGGTCTTTACAGTTGGATAGAAAAAATACCTGTCTCAGGAGTGCCCACAATATCCCATGTTGTAAGCATTGGAGAGTTTCCTGGCAGTATGACTTGTTTTGGTTGGAGTCTTGGCTCTTGAGGGGAGGGTACCGAGGAGGAGGGAGGTGTACCTTGTGCTAGCATCATAGAATCATAGGTTTAGGTTGGAAAGGACCTTAAAGACCGTCTAGTCCAACCCCCTGCCATGGACAAGGACACCTCCCACTAGACCACGTTGCTCAAAGTCCTATCCAGCCTGGTCTTGAACGCTTCCGGGGATGGGGCAGCCACAGCTTCTCTGGGCAACCTGGGCCAGGGTCTCACCACCCTCACAGTCAACAATTTCTTCCGAATATCTCATCTAAATCTCCCCTCTTTCAGTTTGAAGCCATCACCCCTCGTCCTATTGCTACATGCCCTTGTGAAAAGTCCCTCTCCGGCTTTCTTGTAGGCCCCTTTCAGATACTGGAAGGGGCTCTAAGGTCTCCCTGGAGCCTTCTCTTCTCCAGGCTGCACAACCCCAGCTCTCTCAGCCTGGCCTCCCAGCAGAGGGGCTCCTCTCCTATGAAGAGGAGAGGTGACAGCAGCAAGAGGTGCTCCTCTCCTATAGGAGAGGTGACCGCAGCCAGTTTTGAGAAGGTGCCAAGGAGAGAAATCCTGGGGGAATCTCATCACCTGTTTCCTTCTAGTGGAAGGTGAGAACAGTACTTCCTGTAGTACGGGTCTGCTGGTGTGGTTTGTGAGGCTCAGATTTAGGTGACAGGAGGCATTTGGTACCGTGAGAGTGGCTGTTCTGATTTCAGTGTTTTGACATAGGGAGAGCTCATAAGGTTTAGGGAGGAGTTGATATTTACAGACTTACAGGTTGTGTGGCTGCTTGTGTCTGGCAGGTAGAGATTAACAGGGCAATTTTGCCATGCCGCAATTACTGTAAGTTGGTGTATTGTTGGTATATTATTATATAAAAGCTGATATGTCAAGTTGGTGTAACAAATGGAAGAGTATGTTTTTCAGCATGTTTCCTCTAATCAGTCGGGATTGATTACATGGGCAGGACTTCAGAGACTTACCAGTTACTAATGACCTGTTATCAAACCTATCTGGATACAGAAGATGGCTGCAAGAGAAGGAGTAGGTAGTAGCCCTGGGAAAAGTCCTAGCAAGAAGTTAGCTTTCTCCCTGGGACAGCAGCCGGCATATGACCTCTATGTGCTCGCTTTTACCTGCCGCACTCCGTCTCGCCCCCTTCTGTATGATCTCATTCCATCTGCTTCAAACCTTCTTTCGTGATGTAAAGATAAGTCTTCATTTCTTCATCCTTTTTATTTTTTTCCTCATGTTTTCTCAGGACACAACAGAATGTTGCCCATAGCTTTTTGTGCAAGTTGTGAAGGGGTGATGCTTTTGTTAGACTGAGATGAGGATCCGAAGGGCCAGTGTGACACAATTTGACGTTTTGTTGCTTTTTGTTCAGGCAGTTCTTGGTGAAAGTACACCTATTATTCAGAGATGGGCAAAAGTGTAGAGAGACTCTTGAACCATCATGAGAAGCATAAATCCTGTTGACCTTAATGTTTTGGCTCTTGGCAGAAGCTGCCTTGCTTCTTGCTCCTTACCTAGAGATGTGAAATGACGTGTTTTGTTCTGTAAGGCTCTCGCCAAGGAGCCTGTGATGCCAGGATTTAGGCCACTTCATATTTTTGTTTCCCCTCTTTTTTTTGTTAACACCTGTGGATATTGAGAGCTACCAAAATTCCAATACTTCTGTCATGAGTGGGAAACCTGAGGTTTCTATTTTAATGCTCTTCCACATCATAGCGTATATGGGAAAGCATGAGGTGTTAGGAGCTGTGACTTGGTTGCTGTTGTGAGGCAGTTGTGTCTGGACGAGGCCTCTGTTGTGCCAGATCTGTTTTTTCGGTGGGTAAGGTTGTGGGGAGAGCGTTCCCCATAGCCGCAGTTGTGGAAGTGCAGGTGTCCGTTAGCCACGCTGATCTCGGTGGTGTCACAGCTGGATTGCTCCCAGCACTTGGGCTGGCCAGAGCAGAAGTTCTTGCTGTATACTGTGCTGCTGTTAAAGATCTTTGACCCTGTTATTGTATGGGATTGCACAGCAATGGATGGCGCTTTGTTGATGTAGAATGAGGAATAATAATGAGGACCAATTTCTCCAGACAGTTTTTATCCAGACTTTCTTCTTTCCTCAGCCCAGTTCATCCTTATGCCTTGACTTCTTAGTAATTCTTGAGTTATTTCTAGAATGATGGGTGGAAATTAAGATGAAGAGTGGATGGCTGTGCTAAAAGAATATTAACCAAAGTCATCAATAATTTTTTGTTTGGTTGATTGGTTTTTTTACCCCTATGGTGTAGTAAAAAAAAAATATTGATGTCTGGATACAATAAAAGAAATCTAATACTTCTCTGTGCTAATTCCAACAGTGAGGATGGAGAAAGAAGCAGAGGAAGAAAGAATCCGGAAGCATAAAGCTGCAGCTGAGAAAACTTTCCAGGATGGAATTGCCAAAGCGAAGCTGGTGATGCGCAGGACCCCAGTTGGCACCGATCGTAATCATAACAGGTGGGAAAGGAAAAGATCCTGAGCTGCCAGCTCTCCCCTCTGAGAGGAACTTTATCAGATAGCAGCCCCCAAGAAGCGATAGATATGGAGGGCGTTGAGAGGACTCCCTGTGTATTGAACTGTGGAGGAGAGCAGAAGTGAGGTTTTTTGTGCGTATGGAGTGTAATGGCCTCTGGTTTACATGGCCAGCTTTTTGAGGCCTTGCTGTGGAGGTCAGGATCCACTGGCCGGTGGAGCTTCAAGTGCTTGCATCAGTGCTCAAGAACCTAATTACCATCTTGGGGTTTTTTTTCCATGTTTGTTGCATGGGAATGCTCGTAGAATGGATTCTAATAAAAGCTTTTCATTTTTCTCAAGTGTGCTGATAGAAAGATACAGATGCGTTCAGTTTTTATTGAGGCAAGCACACAGATGCTTCTCCCCTTTATGCAAATAAAGGCTGATGTGTGTAAATAGCCCGAAGAGGAGAGAGGTCCCTATTAACATGTATGTTTCCTACAGGTATTGGCTGTTTTCAGATGAGGTTCCTGGCTTGTTCATTGAGAAAGGCTGGGTACATGACGGTATAGACTACAGATTCATCCTTCCCCATCAGAAAAGAGAAGATTTTAAAAAGGACTACAGCCCAGGAGGTATGACCAGCCTGCTTCTCTGTGGTTATTTCCTGTGTTGCTGTCTGACTGTGAGAATGGATTCGTGAATGTGAGAGCGCTGTCTAGTCTGTGTTTTCATGGGGATACTCTGATTTAAGCCCTCTTTGAACTCCAGAAGCCTGCACACAGGAGAGTCTGCTCATGATGATCTCCTTCCTGCTGCAGCAGGTCTCAAGACTGTCTGCAACGTGCCACATAAGGACCGTGGGATACAATCACCTCTCTTAAAAGCAGGGAGGTTGATGTCAGTTGTGGACTTATCCCTCTGGTTTACTCTAACCCTGCTGATTTGCACTGTGCCAGACTTCGTGGACAAGTAGTCAGTTGTGTGCTGCAGAGAGTGAGGGTATCCATCACAATGCTAACCTTCCAGCACCGGCAAGACTGCCTGATTAACCTGTGAAATAGTAGCAGGACAGTCTTCCAGAAACCTATAGCTTTGCTGATGGAGGCCATTTTGGCAAACAGCCCCCTTGCACGTGTCCTCTCAGCCTGCCGTTCACCTTGTACTGAACGTGCAGGTGAGGTGAAACAACTAGCTGAAGTTCTAGCGCTTCCTCTGTCGTTTTGCCTGGCTGCCTTGGAGCCTGGGCGGTGGAGCCTTGCAGACAGAACTTGGACACGCACAAAAAATCAGGCTGTGGGGAGGGAAACTTAATAATTCTGTGTGGAAATAGTTCTTGGTACAGAAGAGCACGTTATCATCTGACTTCAATTGCAGTTTTGTTCCTGATCGTTTCTTGCTTTTGAAGCATCGTAGGCTGACGTTGAGTCCGTCTACAGCAGTACTGCATGCAGGGGGCTATATTGAGTTAAATCGGAGAGCCCGCACCCGGTGGGAGTTTGTCTTAGACAATGGGCAGAGTAGACATGTGTAGAAGAATGGAACAGGTCAAACCTACAGTGAGATACTTCACCCAGCACGTAACTTCCTAGCTGTCTGCGTCTTGGTGACTTGTTGAGCTGGAGGTGGTACCGCTCAGTGGCCCTCGATGGGTGTATTTTCTTACGTGAACTTTTTCAAATACTGACCAGCCACGTTCCTGTACACCAGCTTGCTTCCAGCTGTATTAATTTCTCAAGTGCTGCGTGCGTATCTACCCAGCTAGTGTGCAAGATTTCGGCATGTTCCTTTTGAAACTTAACAAGCAAAGGCTTAAATAAGCAAAGGTTTAAAATCGTGTCAGACTGTTGTCTAAAATGCTCAGAAATGCAAATACATCCTATTTATAACTCACTCAGTTCTGAAGGTACTTTGTCAGTATATAGCTAAAAAGTGAAACTAGTTTTATGCATTTGAAATAGCAGGAATCCTTTTCTTAATTTTATGTATGTGCTTTATGAGGCAGTAATCTTTTAAAAATCCGTTATCTTTTTTTGTATTTCTATAAATGCATATACTGTGAACTTTAGCAAACTAATGCTGGAGTAGTTTTCCCTGACAAATGTATTGCTGGCCTAGATGCTGAATGTAAACACTTAGCTGGAGATAGGTTAGTTTTTGCGAAATAAAAATGCGCGCTGAGGAGGAAGATGAATGAGAATACACCGGAGCTCGTGCTTTTCTTTTACAGACAAGCGGAAGAGCGCAGCCGCCGATGGCAGAATGAGCAAGCTTCACCGGTCTGTGCCTGCTGCAGACCTTCCCGCAGAGACCACCGTGCCCAAGCAGGGACAGAACTTATGGTAACACGTGCTTTTATAGCTGCCAAATACTCAAAGCGGAGAGGTCAAGGAAACTAGATGGATTTCTTTTGATAGACCCTATTACTCTTTCAGTACTTAACAGCTGGATTAGTTTAGCAGCTCTCCAGGCCTCTGTTACTGATATTATCACTAGTAGTGAAGGGCTAATAGGGCAGCCAGTCCAAGAGCCGGTGGAACCATTATAATCAACCTAATCAATCAGACTTAAAGCCAGTATAAATGAAGCTGGTAAAATGCTACTTTGTACTGCTTTTTAAATATTTTATATTCAGAAGAATTGTTAATTTAAAAGAATTGCTGTGTGCTTTTTTCAGTATTGGTACTTTTTAAAAAAAAAAAAAATAGGAGGAGGGGAGCAGTGACCTAGCTAAGTGTGTGGAAGTTTTCTTTCATGGTTCACCTCGGCAGACCTGAATTGTGGCACATGGGGTCCTTGAGCACATGAAATTAAAGTCTTCATTGAGATCTTTGGAGACAGGCCTACACGCTGCGTGTTCTTGTACTATATGAGATGTGCAGAGCCATCCCCCAGCTCCTTGTCAGTATCTTCTTCCTAGGCTTCACAGCAGGCTGTGATGGTGTCCATTGGTTCTCCTACAGCACCATATCATGGAATTGATCATTGTTGCTACTGATAATTGTAGCTTAGCAAAATTATTCTAACGTGTTGACAGCCTGCTGTCCCTTCAGTGCTTCCCAGTGCCAAGCAGTAGCCACCAACATGTCTTCTAAGAGAATCGAATCTAAACACTCTACCTTTGAGCATGTTTGATTGTGACTTGCTCCAGTAATTTGCCCTACCAATGTATTTTATCTTTAAAGAAAATCTCCTGTGTTGACTGTTGCCCTGTGTGGTGAGGAGTGATTAGCAGTGTCCCCATGCCAGAAAATACTGGCTACAGCTTTACCTTTGCCTGTGAAGGACTCTACGTTTCTTTAGATAACCCTGAGAAGTAGCTGTCACAAAGTACTTGCTCCTGGAGCTCCCCTATTAGCAGTGGCTTTTCCCCAGAGTTTTCCACTGCTGACCCACAAAGTGGGGTTACTCGGTCTTTGATAAGTATCCCCAGTTGTGAGCTTAGCTCCAGAGCATAGTTCCACTGCTGCAAGTTAGAACTACTTTTATAAAGATGTTCCTGCTCCCCCACCAGGAACTGTCAGAGAGACTGAAAATTGTGGATGTCTTGATTCATCTACACCATCAGCATTGAGTGCTGACTCTTCGTATTGCTCTACTCCTTCTCTTCCATTGCTAGCAGGTCATAGGAGATAGCAGAGTTTCCTCTGTCTGATATTGCCATGACAAATCTCCACCCCTTTCTCAGTCTAGTCCTTTGCACGTCTTGTCACATGGCCAAAACTGAAGCAGTTGGGCTTTCCTGGGACACGGGTGCTAAACAGGAGGTCGTAGAGGACAGTATGATCCACAGGGAAGTCCTCTCTGCTCTTTCTAGCTGCCTCTTCTAATACTCGATCCTCATTTAGCAGAGATGGGAAGATGTATTCCAGTAGAAGGACAACTTATATAAGGAAAACAGTAGCTTAAATTAATAGCGCATATTGCTATAAACTGAAGAAAACATAGAGGCAAATCGGATGACTTAAGTAACACAGAATCCCCGCAACTTGTAATTCCAGGCCGAACTTGAAAAAAACATAGTATTTGATCTTACAGTGTTGATTTGCTCAATCAGGTTGGCAACTCTCAATGACGTGCTGAGAGAGATCAGAGTGGTTACAAAGGTAGGAGTGCTTTATAGAGTGACTCGTCGTACAGCCCAGGAGAAGCACCTCTTTGAGCCAGGTCCTGTAGACTCACGACTGAATTATATCCTGTTACTAAGAGCTGTTTTATATGAAGTGACCATAATATGCGGTATTCTCCTTTTTTAAAAAAAGAGAGCAACAAAAAGAATTAGAAAGCTTGTTTAAAAAAAAAAAAAGAAAAAGCTTAAAGCAGCAGCCAAAAGCCTAAAGTACTTTCAAAGAGATTGCCTTAAAGTTTCCATACTAGATCGTCAAAGCAAGTGCTGCCTCTTACCTTTGAAAAAAAGGTTTGAGGAAACTTGGAAACTCAACAGCAGCAACAATAACAAAACACTCTCAGTATGGTTCATATCAGGATAAGGAAGCTATTAAAAGAAAGCAGGCCTACTTAAGAACTGTGGTTGAGTCTAAATGAAGGAAATAAAAAGGATGATGAACCAAAGTACAGACTAAGGGCAAAACATTTTTTTTTTTTTTCCTTGGGGAACAATCTTGCTTCACAAGATCTGTTGTTACAGGGCCTGCCTTAGGATAAGAGGGAAGCTCTTCTCATGAGTGAATAATTGGCTAAGAAATATGAAACAAATTAAAGAAATACTCTTAATTTGTATGTTCAGCAGGGAGAAGGAGAGTAATGCTAGAGGAGAATGAGAAAGTCTCCTAAAGAAAGAGGATTTTCTTTTGATTCAGAAAAAAGGGATCGGGAAATTAAACTAGCAGTTGGCAGTTTTGAAGTAGAAAAATACTACTTCAGATCATACAGCTGATGTATGCAACTCACTGCTACCAACTGCTGTGGATCTCAAATTTGTGCCCTTTCAAAGCAGCAGTTAGACAAATTGCTGAAAGAGGAGTTCATTGAGGAGTATTTAGCACAAAGATTCTTGTCCTGGCACACAAGGAAAGCCTCAAACCAGCAGATGCTTAAATCTGTAGGGACAGGTCGAAGAAATGTCACTGCGTGCCTGCTCTGCCCTTTTGCCACTCAGAAATAAGATACTGAGCTGGGTGGGGAGTTTTTGGCCTGGCCCTTATGCCACGGTGTCTTTGATTTCTGTCCTTTTTGGTACCTGCTAGGGAAGACCGCTAACAATCACAGCACTTGCGGACTTTTTACTGAGAGCACGGTGCCTGCGTGCAGTGTTCCGCCCAGCAGGCTGGCGGTGTCAGGATGTCAAGGTAAAGCAGTGCAAACGAAGATCTGAGCCACATGTAGGTCTTCATGCCCTTGAAGTGAGCAGGGGGCACAATGGCAGCTTTTCAAAGAAAACGTAACCACTTCTAACTTAGACTTCTTCTGTGCTGTCTGCATGACTTTCTCCTAACTGACAGGGCCACCTAAAGCCATTTCTGCAGATAAGCAGTAAGCTTCCTCAGCTGAAAGACTTTTCTTTAAAGCTCTAGAAGTGCAAAGAGCCTGTTGGCTAAGAACCTATCTGACAGCTGTCACCATTTACAGGTAAGCTTCCACAAAAAGACAAGTGACAACCTGAGAGCTGTTATTTCAGGGGATAGCCAGTAACTAGAAATTCCCTCTGAGGAAATCCGTATTCCTATTACTGTGTTTTCCTCTGTGGCATTGCCATTGATCTCTGCAATCTCAAGGACTCCCGTGAGCATAGATGGTTTTGGAAGAGTCTCCTCCTTGGCTGCTTATTGCACATTGTCCTTGCACACCCTGAGAAGCCCTGAAACCACACGGAAGTCCTTGGATATCTACACCCCTTGTTGTTTAGATACAAGGACTTGTTCAGCTATAACTCATAATGTGAGCATGTGGTGCTTAGGAAGTTTCATTTCTTTGTGTTCTGCTTTAACTCCTGCCATCTGTCTCTTTTCCCTAGTATTGCATCTAACACGGGATTGAGAGTTGCCTCACAGTGCACATAGAACATCTTCAGTTTTACCCTTTTATACTCTAGAGTGATGAGACTTTGAAATGAACACCAAATTACCTCAGTGAATGGTTGTATTTCACAGTCCTGCCCCTTTTCTCCTTGAGGACGGGAGCTGGATGGACATTGATAAAGGGAGAAATAGGTTCCGTACTTCTGCCAAGAGCTACAGAACCAGTATCGCATGGAAATGTTTTCTGCTTTCAGCACTTTGTCCTCAAAATGAAGAGAGCCCAGTGTTCTGTCCTAGAAGTGCAGAGGCAGAGTCATTGTTCTCATGCAGAATCATAAATGCTTGGTTATTCTGTCTTCTCCAGACAGATGGACCAGTCCCATTTCTAACATTATGCACCACTTTCACTGATGTTGATGCTTATTAAAAAATCTCCCTGTTTAAAGCTTCTGGGCCCATGGTCCCTGAAGAAGTCTTTTGTCCATACCATAGTGCTTCGTGAGCTGTGTACGTACTGGTCTTTCCTGCAAGAACCACAGGTTAATCGCAACTTTTGCAGCAGGAGACTTGTTGCTCATCCTGGTCAGAAAGCAGTTGAATTTTGGAAACAGTGGCATCTCTGCAGAGTAACTCCCGTTGTTCTTCATCTATTAGGAATACACCATGCTATGGCGGGTGCCCTCAGCAGACAATTTGAGTTAACCATGAGTGGGTGCTGACAGACTCCATTCTCACGCCTATATTCTACAGATGGAGTTCCCCTGTTTCCACCAACCCTCCAGAGCAGGTACTGATCCTGGGCTCCTCTAGATGTTGTCCCCTTGATTTCTTCATTCCCTAGTCTGCAGTCCAGGTTTTACACCTTTCTCTGTCCCTTGCAGCCTGTAGCCTGAGAACAGGTAGGAATATTCAGCTTGAGTGAATACTGCGAGCTCCTTTTGACTTGATGCTTGTGCCGTTTGTCCCTTCTGTTTTGATTGCTGACCGGTCTGCTGGCCTGTGCTGCCAGAAATGTAAGAAGAGAATCTAGGCTGTTATTTAGGGATGCGGGAAGCCCTTACCCCAGTCAGGATTTCCCCTTTTCAGATCAGTTTGAAGACCTCCATCTGGTCTTGACTCTCCCAGAGGCATCTTTCGCATTGCTCTGGATTGTGTTACTAAGTTCTGTGTCAGGCCACAAGCTCATAGCCCTGTTGCCTCCCGTGTTCAAAATGCCAGCCCTGTCTTACCGTATCCGTGCTCCCAGCCTGGCGCTGGTGGAGCCCTAGTTGGGGGTTCAGGTGGTAGAGAGTGCACAGAGCAGCAGAGTGTCACCAATCAAACTAAGACAGGTACCTCTTTGATTCGTTTATATTTTGCACATTTGAGTTCAAGTTCACTCTCCCAGAAATCCCAGTTCTTACTCTCAGGGTGAATTGGGAAGACTCAAGTACCCGTTGCAGATATTCTCCCTTCCCTGTCTCATTTGCTTTTCAGCAGGAACAAAGTTGTGCCAGGGCTTAACCCTAGCTTTCTTAAAAGGAGGATATCTGCTTTCTCACGCTGGCCAGCAGCCTGCGTTGTCTCTGCCCACGCCACGTGACACTGGAGAATCCGAGTGCCATATGCTAACTGTTCCCAGTGCCCTTTCATTTTTACAGTAAGACAAGACTGTGCAGGGAATTCCCCCCTTAGATTCGCAGCCGCGGGGGAAAGCTGAGAAAGCTGGGGCATGGTCTTCTCAGATACTTTTCGGACTGGATCCCATGGTGTCAGCGGCAGTGACCGATGTTGTTTCATCGTGACCTAGGCAACCTTCTTAACATGCCTGAGAACTAGTCCTCTGCTGGGTATCTGCAGGGCAACTGTTTTGAACCTTGGTTTATGCCATTCCCGTATTGTTACAGATTCTTTGTACTGAAATACAGCTTAGGACCAATCCTAATGTTTGCCCCAAGGGTTTGGAAGCAGTTTGATACCAAATATTCTAGAGGAATTTATTTAGCGGAAGTCCAGTAGACGTAGAAATGCTGTTCCATGCGGTGGTCTGTCTGTAGACCTTCAGTGACTGTAGGAATGCTAATTAATCACCGTAAGTGGCATCTATAAGAAAAAGACACAAGTTATATTGTTACAGGTTTGTGTGAATGCGTCTTGGATCCCATGACCAGCCCTTAACCATTAATACTTCTAAAGTGCCTGTGCTGGGCTCTAGTGGCTGAAAGATATTTGGAGTTGCTTTGTCCTGTTTCTCGCAGGGAGGGTGTGCAGAGCGTAGTGGTGGCCAAAAGATTTGACCTCAGTGTGCAAGGTGTGGATGCTGAGCAGGGTTGGAGTATACTGAAGCAGGTGACTGGCGAGAAACTACTTTTCTTCCATTTTTAAACAATCAATCCTATGTTTTATTAATTAATGTACTAACTGAATGCAAATTGTGAGGCCATTCCCCTAATATGAGCATACTGGAACTCTGAAATATTTTCTTTTCAGATATGATATATAGTAAGTATTTCTGCCAGAAAATAAGCGGATACTCTTATTCCAAGAGGAGCCAGAACAGCATCTTTCTCTAGTTGTTGCTTGGCTCATCTGAGCTTGTGCCCAAGAAGAAAAATTAGATCTGGAGTCTCCTCTGTGGCTGGTAAGGATCACATAGTGGTCCTTTGCAGTTGTTTCCATATAAGGTTGATGTTGCTATTTCCTCACTTCCCTCTTCTAAGGAGCAGTCCTCTTCTAGAAGATACGTAATTAGTCTTATTTTCTGTAAATGAGCTCTGAAGCTCCGATTGAATGCCCGCCCCCATCAGGTGAGGAGGCTCCACGGCATCCTAGAATAGACTTGGGGGGAGGGGAGGAAAAACGAACAAACAAAAAAACCCAAAGCAAAACAGAACAAAAAAACTAGGAAAAGAGCAGAATTTGAAGCTGTCTTAAAGCTAGTTTAAATCTACAACCCAGCATTAAAACTTGATTGTACTCTGGAACTGCAGAGAGAATGCTTTTTGTAGAGAACTCTGCAAAAGTTTTCCCCTTTTAGATTGAGCTGACTACCAATTACCATTGCTGTCCTGAAGGACTTGCTGAGCAGAAAGGTTTAAAGCTAATGAATATGGTTTTCACATACTGCATTTGAGCTTTCAAGTTAAGGCAAGCTTCTTAGAAAGGAGGACTTCTGCACTTGCAGAGGGCATAGCCTTCACAGTCACAAGTCTCCATCATCAGCAGTTGTGGTATAAGCTAGGACATACCCTTTGTTAATCGAGGGACTTCTTGGGTTAATGAAAGAAGTCGAAGGCTCTGCAGAAGGAGTGATTAAATTGCCATGCTATGCAGTGCATAGCACGTTAATCTTTTCTAGTGCATCTAAAATGACATTCAGATTACTTAAACTGACTGCAACTTAGTGAATCTAATCCCTGGGGTAGATGACTAAATTCGAATGCCAATGTTTTAATAAACTGAGTGGGGAAAAATCTATAAATCAGTTCTGTGTTTATTTTGTTTTTATTTTTCTTACCCTGGAATTGGCTACATTTGGGGACCTTGAAACAAGGCCAGTCTGAGTCAAAATGCTTATGCCAGCGTTACTGGAAGTGTTTCACCTTGCTCCATGGGGTTGGGATATAGGTTACTTGTCAGCCCTGCCTACTAATACTTGTGAACTATTTAGAAGAAGGAATTGTCTTGCCACAGAGATGTGTTAGCTGATGTTGGTGCATGTTATATCTTTCAGGTTTCTCTGTGACAGTCAGAAGGATTTGGATGAGCTCCTGGATTGCCTTCACCCACAGGGAGTACGGGAGAGCCAGCTGAAGGAGCGTTTGGAGAAAAGGTGAGCTGCTCTCTTTTCTTCTCTGTGTGCCTTCTCAAAGTCAAAGCGTATCCTGGTCACCGCAAGCCTTTCTGTTCCTGGGGCAGCATTCTGTGCTTTGCTTTGATCGTGCCTGTGCTGAAGAGATATTGAGGATGAGAAATTGCTGTTTTTCTTGGGCAGTAACTGTAGGTTCTTGAAAGTAATGCTCTAAATTGTGAAGAGGTTCTGTCAGTCTTTGAATTGCTCCTTGCACCTGGAAACAAAGGCAGTGCTGTTTTACTCACAGAGCCGCAACTACCACGTGTTTTCAAGCGTCTTTTCAAAGAACGTTCTGCACTGGTGGAGCATGTAGATCACGATGGATACCATTGTTGCCCCGGTGCCTGCACAGCTCACAGGGCAGTGGCCTGCACGTATTCAAAGGTTGTTTTTGATTTTTCCAGGTATCAGGACATCACGCATTCTATCCATTTGGCTCGGAAACAGAACTTGGGCCTCAAATCCTGTGATGGCAACCAGGAACTGCTGAACTACCTCCGAAGTGATCTAATTGAGGTTGCAACTCGGCTGCAAAAAGGAGGCCTGGGATATGTTGATGTGACACCAGAATATGAAGCAAGAGTGAGTGAACAGGGAAAGCAGTACTGAGCAGGACAAGCGCGAGCTGATGCTTTCTGTAGGAGGTCTTGAGTCTTTTGTTCTCCTCAGACAAGAGGATCAGGAAAATCAGTTTTCTCATATGTCCTCTCTTTCTAAACTATTATTTCAAGATTACATAGCTGCTGGCTTGAGGTTCTTCTGGTGTAGGTGGGTCATAATGTTGGAGCTAGGTGTCCTGCACAGCTGTTAAATTGTCCCGTTTCCTTCATCTGGTGGTGGACTTCTTTATGGAGCATTAGCAGAACTCTTTGTAGCTGATTTTTAGCTTCTGCATCAAAGCAAGCGTGTCTTGTTGAGACAGCGCTTTTACATTCTGGAGGTTTTTTTCATGAATTCAGACCAGCTTAGGGTTGGAGTAATGATTGTGTCCCAGTTCCAGGACCCAAAGGATGTTCTGTTTATGGGTATGTCAACACAAAGAAGTTACCGTGCAGTGAACTAAAGTATGAATTTTTAGTGCTCTGGCCAGTTCAGCCTAACTCACATGAGCATTACTGGTGCACTGTGTGTCTTTAGGAGGGGATAAATCTGCCTGGCGTGGGTAGAGTACGCACTCCTGTGACTAGTGCGTGCTCCTCCCACCAAAGGATGACGCTGTCTGGCTTGAAGTGTGTTAAGCTGCATCCTGAGTCACTGCAGAGACTTTCCCATGTAGATGACACCATAGGTGTTAAGAGTAGGGGAAAAGTGAAGTCACTAAAGGAGAGGAAGAATTGACTTAGTGCTTGGTCATCATGGATTTGGGTTTTGAGGGGGTTTTGCTGTTTGGTTGGGGTTGTGTTTTTTTTTTTTTCCCCATGATACTTTTTTCTGAACAGTGCTATGCATGATCATCGGCTATGCATGAACTCTAGCAGAAGCAGCAGCAATATGCTGGTTCCGTAATCGGCTATGGTAGATAACAGCACTGCATTAAGTATCACATGTATCCGTTTGCAGGACAGACCCACCTGAACCAGCACAGAGAGTAACGTCCATCTGTTACACGATCATCTGCTCTTCCTAACAGGTATGCTCACTGGAGAGCTTGAAGGATTTTGGAGAGTGTGTGATTGCACTGCAAGCTGGTGTCGTTAAGAAGTTTCTGCAAGGTTTCATGGCCCCCAAGCAGAAGAGAAGGAAACATCAAGGAGAAGACTACATTGTCAAGGCTGAGGAGATAGATGAAGACAAGAAAATGGCAGAAGAAGCTAAGGTATTGTTCACTTCAGGGCTCTGTTTCAGTCTTGTAATGAAACTCCTTGAGCAGGGACAACACATTTCCGTGGGTACTAAATCCTGAGGAACTTCTCCCCTATTCCAAGTTTAGAGTGCAATGGGTTGTTTGTTTATGGGGCTAGGTGTTCCCTGGTTATTTTGAAGAGTAAAGGTATTGGCCAAATGAAAATCATACTGTGGAATCACAGCTAATTTTCTCTCTATGAGCAGGAAATGGGTCAAGTCAAATATTTTACTTCCTTTGTGCAGCTAGAGAGCGTTTTTAGAGTACTTAAGATGAGTTGTATACATCAGAGATGACTGATGTTGGCTTAATGCCTTTGATCCGTAAAGAGGAGGAGAGACGCGGTGAGGTTTTGGTGACTGCAAGAGAGTTAGGTTCAGGTAAATATCTTCACATGCATGGGGACACCCACAGAAGATGCCGAACTTTGGGTTGCACACAGCTGGTCTGGACATCTGGGCAAACAAGCTGTGTGTGCCTGCAGTAGAAAAGTGGTATCGTGAGGGTAAAACAGCCTTCCAAATCAAAGCTCAGAAGGGACTGAGAAGAGCTGCAGAGGACTCGGTAGGGTCCTACAGGCAGTTGAGCTGTACCAGTGTTTCATCCTAAGAGGGATACTAGTGCTCCAGGGTAGTTCCTATGTTGAACAGGACGTGAGTGACAAGAGTTTCCCCACTGCCCCTTTCAAAGCGCTCTGCCCTGATTGATCACTGACTTTAGCAGAAGTAGCAAGATCAGAATTGGATCGACAGAAGCATTTGCAATTCCCAACTTAAAAAAGAAATATTAGATGCTCAACTGGTGCTGGGGTGTGGGTGTGGCTTTTGTTTTATTTTTTTGGTTTTTTTGTTTAAAGCTCCTGTCAGTGTATGCTGAACCCTTGTTGGAATATAGCAGGATATTTGGATGGGCACTAGAAATTTTCACATTCCTCAGTTGTCCTTAAGTATTTAAACCTTGCTAATTTTGAGTCTTCCAGTCTAGAAGGGTACCTTACCCTAAAAGGTATCGGCAGAATACAGAGCTGTAAAAATCAGTTATGTCTGGGACAAAAAGGGCCTGGATCGTCACATTTTCTGTATCTACAGCAACACTGTAGCATGCCTTACTCTCACGTGTCTTACAGCTATAACCATATGGTTATACCTGTAGGGCGTACTTTAAGGGTAACATCAGATTTACTACAATATCTAAATGGATAGTAATTCAGCAGTGTGAGCTCTGTATTTGAACCCTCGTCACTTCTTTATTGTTGCTAAAGCTGTATCAGATTTAAAATTCAAGCTTTTATTTGCTGGAAAAATGAGCCATTTTGATCATGAATGTTTGGTTAATTTCTCCATTCTGCCTCAGAGCATTGCTCTCTTACTTACTGACGTGGTTATGGAGCATTGTTCATTACAGCAAGACCAAGCTTCTGTAGTGTGCTTCATTCTAGCAATTGCAGAACTTTCAGCTACAGCAGCCTGGTTAGACAAAGTGCTCTGCGTGACTGAAACATCCTGATTTGTACTTTCACCTCTGTAAACCAGCTGGTACAGCAGGATTTCCGAATATTGCTGGACTTGTAATCATAAGTTACGTAGAATTTTTTCTGGTATTACCCAGTTTGTCTAATCTGACTGCGTACTTAGCTATACAGCTCAGCCTTGTAGGTGTATGGGCACAGATTTCAGTATTGCCAGTCTGAGCGTTCGGTCATGCCGGTCTCCCTCGGGCGCACTGGTTCTTGTGTTGTGCCGATGTCTCTGGAGCATTTATTTATGCAGTGCAGTGCCGCCTTTATCTGGCTCGGAGCTTTCTAGACATTTGTGGTGATACAAGCAATGTTCAACTTTTTTGTTGGGTTTTTGGGTTGGTTTGTTGGTTTGGTTGGTTTTTGGGTTTGGGGTCTGTTTGGGGAGGGTTGCCTCAGCTTGCCTGGAATGAGCTTTCATTTTGCCAAAGCAGAAGACCTTTATAGATGACCTTAAAAGAGCACCCCAGATCTCAGATATAGTTATCCGATAGAAAAAGCCCCTGACTGTTAGGCTTTTAAAGACAAATCTCCTGCGTAGGCCAAGAATTACGAAATCTTTCAGAGCCAGAACTACACTGAGAGTACATAGCAGGTAAAATACAGCATAGCTGTACTGGAAAAACACACTGAATGTACTTACAGACTATACGAGCGAAATTGCAGTCCTGTGGTATGGTTATGTCTCATTTTTCCTGTGAGAAACAAGTTATGGCTTAATAGGCACCCGTTTGCTGACATAATTGTCTATAGTAAGGGTTCCTGCTGGCTCAGCTACACAGCTAGAGATCCCGCTGCCGAGTGGCAAAAGATTGCAACGTAGACCTGGCTCATGGCTGTTCCCGAAAATCAGCCTTGTGCCTCTGTGTTTATGCAGATGTCCCCATTCCCAGTGGCTGGACTGTCCCAGAACAGGACAGGGAATATCTGACCTCTTCGCAGGGTGACGCTGCGGCACAGCTGCCTGAGCGCCGTGGGTGGGTTATCCAGCCCTGCTGCTGGCTCTCGGCTGCGTTCGCAAGGGAGAAGGCTGGGGGGGTCGGTCTTCGCCTGCAGGCAATACCCCAAGAGCAGCTTCACAACCAAGCAATTACCGCTGCAGCTGTTCGGAGGGATTTATTTCTGTCATCCTGGGATACCAGATGAGAGGTCTCTAGCTGGAGGTTTGTCCACCTTTACCAGTGCTGGCGTTTTCTGTCACTCTGAAGTTGAAATGTGACTGAGGACTTCTCCTTTAGTATTTTTGTGGGTTTTTTTGTTTTCCCTGCTAGACTGCTCCTCTCCCGTCAGGAGGGTATTTAAGTAACTTCTTTCAATCTCTTGTTTTGCCTAGTTGGCAGTCTGAACTCCCTTGATAATGGTACTGCTAAAATGCCATCGTCTCATGATGCTTGGGAAGCAAGGCTAAAAATCTGCTAAATTCCACAGGCTTGGGGAGAAAAATCTAAGAAAAACTTGCCAACAGCTTTTGCAGATTTATCTTGGCCCAGCAGTTACCCAGTATGTTAACAGCAAAACCCATGGAACAGTTACTTGGAAAATCAATTACACAGTATGTGAAGCACCTCAACAATGTTCTGCAAAGAAATAGCACAGCGCTGTGTAAGCTGCCGCAGCAGGCTGTGCAGGTTTCCGTTTGTCTTGAATGTCTTGGGCTCCAGGTTCCACACTAGCAATGGCAGCAAGGATGTTGGCATTTTAGAACAGTTTGTGTGTTTTTCCAAGCAACTAATATATGCTGTGCTTCCTCAAATTCAGTGGGAGGAGAATGTGCAACTCTGCAAAAATCCTGGGTTTTGTTTGGCTCCCAAATTGCTGTCAGCTGCAGAGTTTAGATTTTCCCATCTGACACTTCACTGTTTGTTTTTTCATTCTCCTGGGGTAGAAGAACATTAACTTGAGTCCTATTATGTCCCTGTCATGTCTAGGCCATCACCTCATTGTTGTAAAGCAAAGGATTAACGCTGGAGTTGAACATGCGGTGGCTCTGGATTACTTCTCTGTTCTGGTGCATTTCCGATTTACCACAACGCTGTTTCTAAACCTCCAGAGCTGAGTTTGAGATTTCGCATGAGGCTTGCTATGTGCAGACTCCAGCAGTTGCCTTGGTGCAAATCTCAGGTTTAATGCTTTCATCCTCACTTGCAGCTAATTCTGGGATTTCACATGCGCTGAGGTCATCTGGTCTCAGGAAGGCGGCTGGTTTCATATTTGGGGCTCCAAATGCTCTGCCAGTCAAATCTGATGGTCGCTAATGTCATGGTCCCCTTGGCCAGCGGAGCAGCTCAGAGGACCAGGAGGACCAAGCATGTGGCAGGTCTCGCTGATGGTCTTGCGTGTCTGCAGCACCCACTGGAGGGCAGCACAGGCTGCTCCGATCCGCCACGCGCAAGTTGTGCTGCCAGCTGTCTCCTAACTTTCATCTCGCATTTTACAGTGCTAGATTTCTGCCTTTTATTTTCTTAGCCTGATGATTATTTGGGTTAGACTTTCAGAGCAAGAACTTAGTGGAGTTCATGTAGGTTGTTTCAGCCTGGCCGTGAAACGCAAAAGGGCTCTACTGTTACGAACAAACTGTCTGCTCCAGTGAGGCTGGTTATGGATAAACCACAAATAGGACTGCTGAGGCTATATAGAAGGAAAGAAATACAGAGTTGAGCTTTGGTTATTAAGGGCCCCAGCTAAAGGATATAAAAACATCTTCAGACTGTAGCAAGCTGTGTCTGTGTGCTTCGTTGTAAGTTGTTAGGTCTGTCTGCAGGTTGCTTCAGCCATGGAGAAGTGGAAGACAGCAATCCGTGAGGCCCAGACCTTCTCCCGTATGCACGTGCTGCTCGGGATGCTGGATGCCTGTATCAAGTGGGATATGTCGGCAGAGAATGCCAGATGCAAAGTGTGTCGCAAGAAAGGTATGCATTCCTGCCCCAAGCCTGCGTAACAGTCGGACGCTGTCACCTCTCCATGCCCTGCTTAGGCAACATGCCCTTGTAGTCTGTCACTCTGTCTTTGGCTGTATTTTGAGTTTTGAATGTCAGGATTTACAGTCAGAAACACCGATCTCACAGAAACATTTGACCTTGACTCCAATAAACCATTCTTACGAAACCAGTACACAGTCTTGCAGAACATTGCAGAGCTGCTATCCCCTGGATATTTAGGGTACTTGGACACAAGTCATCTATAGATCCTTCTGGGAACACTTATGCCACTGTCCATTCCTGGGTTCATTTTTGAGTTGGAATGGTCTTTGGGTCTCTGAGTCTTGTCAGTTAATCCCGTCTTTTACAGGAGGAATGAGCAAAGAGAGGTTGGGAAGGTTATTATCCTCTGTAGCTGCGTGGGAGAGAGCGAGGTGGGATGAAGCTACTTTGAGGCTGGAGTGAGCTTGATGGGCTGGCAGAAGCAAACTCTGCCTCTTGTGCGAGAGCAGAGAATGAAGTTACGTGCCTTTGGCTGCTGCTCTGCTAAGGCTGGGGAAGGAACCAAAGAGGTGACGAGGGATCACCTTCTCTGTATGCATTATAGTCTTGCAGGTGGAGGGGGAAGTAGCAGGGGTGTCACCAGTGACAGAGTGCTAGTATTTGTTCTGCCATAACCTCTCCTTTTGGATGGAAGCCTGGAGGAAAGAGCTTGGTAGTACATTCTGCCTCATCATGTGCTTTTTGTCTCACTTTCTATTTGCTGAAACAGTAGTGGGAAAGGAGGGCAGACAGACCTCTGGGGGAATGCTGGGCCACTTCTGTTTACCAAAAGGCTATGCCATCCACCTCTTCAAAGAAATAAGGGCTGAATTAGCGCAACATCCTCCTTCACTGTGGAGCCTGAGGGATATTCCAAACCAATGCAAAAACTGTCCTATCTGCTGTTGAGAGGGGATTCGAGGCAGATGTAAGAGGGGGCTCACCCAAAACTAACAGATTATAGTTTCACAGAACTTAAGAATTGGGATGTTAGAGAAAGAGACATGCTGGCAAGCTCTCTGCACTTTCCTTTCTTTCCTTTTCAGTAAATTAAATAGCTGGCTCAGGACTTTCTCCCCATTTCCCTGCATCAGTGAGAAGCACAGAGAGGCTAGTTCTGCTGCATACTGATTTTCTTTGTAGGCTTGCTACCTTAAGTAGAAAGAAGATGCTGTGCAGGTTGACCAGGCTGAGGCTAGAATAGGAATAGCTGTGTTTATAGCTTCTTGCTGGGCTCTTGGGCATCTTAGCAGCAAATTTATCTTTCCCTGTGTTTGGCTTGAGATTTAGCCTGGGTGAAACCTATTTGACAGGTTTCTAACTTTGCCTCAAATGAAATCTTTGCAGGGCACGGGACTTTGCATTGTTTTGTTTGTTTTTAAGTGCTGCTGGTTTCCACTGCTGTGGTGGAACCGAGAAGGAAGGGTCCCTGCCATCAGAGGGCACTTTGCATCTTTCTCTTGCTTTGTCCTGACCTCCAGCGCTGCAGCAGCTTCTGCTTCTCAGGTTGAGCAAGGCTGCAGCACTGAGTTACAAGTAAGTTGCACTCCCCTAGGTGAGGATGACAAGCTGATCCTGTGTGACGAGTGTAACAAAGCCTTCCACCTCTTTTGTCTGAGACCGGCGCTCTATGAGATACCAGATGGTGAATGGCAGTGTCCAGCATGTCAGCCTTCTACTGCCAGGCGCAGCTCACGGGACAGGTGAGTGACCCTCCTTTCCTTTGCGTTGCCACTGATGCACAGCTCTAGCCGTGTTTTCACAAGACGACCAAAACAGCCTGAGACAGAGCCCCTTTAATAGGTTTGAAACAGCCTAGTTAACTCAATGGCACTGGAACAATAGAAAAGCATTTTTTTCAGGCTCCTGTGTACAGTACACCACCTGTGTTGTACTGACCCATGACAACTTCAGGAGTTTTAATAAATAACTTCGGTGTGGCAGTGAAAACATGCACAAAACAGCAGCCAAAACTGGATGTGCTAAGGGCTGTTGTTTTCTTTGACTGAGCAGCTAGTTGGGTTGCTTTTTCATGGGAACGTAGTTGGTAGCACTGCAGCTCTGTAGTCCACTGGCCTAAGTTACTGTTGTGTTGTTGTCAAGTTAGAGCAGGCATTACTCCAGACTGCAGCTCAGCCCCTACTGTGACACTAAAAATCAGGCTACAAAATGCCATTGATGGTTTTCTGGACCTGATGAACCTTAACAAGGCAGGAGTTCTTAAAGGGCTACAAAGGGAACATGATTTGAGGAGGAATCAAAGTTGTTCTATGCAGCAGAAAGTCGTAGTTGCCTCCTTGATAGTGAGGGGTTGAATTGTTTTTTCAGTTGCAAGCTGGAAGTTAAATGTACGTGAGATGTATTTTTCTGTTTACAATGTATGTCCTCTGTTGATTGTAACTGTGCGGCATGTACCTGCTTGTCAGCGAGGTGAGGCTGTCAAATGGCATCTGAAGCATAAGCAGTCAACAGATCCTCCTTTCCAGAGTGGCAGCACAATAAGAGGTGTACTAGCTTGTAAGGTGCAGGTGGTGTATGGCCTTAAAAGTATTACTTACTCCCTGGGCACCATTTAAGAGTTCATCAGGCTTGTACAAAAATGACAGGGCTTCAGTGCAGCTGTTCTAACCTGAGATCGTAGTTACTTTGATGTGGCAGAGTCACCTGCAAGCTGCTCGGCTCCTGGATGAGAGCCATCAGGTGGGGTAACACCTGTCTTGTTTTCTGCTTTCTGCTCTTGTCGGCTTAGCTGAGGCAGGAAAAAAATGTCGGCCTGGGACTACTTTTGTCCCCCCTGTACTGTGGGAGCTTATTCTTATTCCTTTTGCTGCTCAAGATCCTGTTTCTCCAGAGGATTCGGACTCCCACAACAGCTTTGCCTTTGTCCCCTTTTGCCTATGCATGCTGTTTTGTTTTCCTGTTTTTGTAATGGTTTGAATGCTTTAACAGACACATGCGAGAAGTCAGAACTGTCCTGGGCAGGGAGTCTCTGTGGCTTCTGACATCAGCATATAAGAAGTCTGACACTCTGCTCACTAATAAATACAAGCTTAGCTGTGAATTCTAAATGAGATCTGTTTCCTATAGTGCACATGCAAGTGGCGTGACAGTGGAAGGAGATAATGGGAAAATATCCCAGCAGAAACAAAAAAGCCCCCTTTTTGAAACTCCTTAGGCCAGGCCTGCAGACCTGGATAAAACAGCAGCATGTCCTCTTGGGGAGGAGTAACTGCACAGCAATCACAATCTTAAAATCTGTTATCATGTGGACAAGGTGCCTAGAACAGCAAAAAATACACAGATTCAGCTGCTGGGGATTTTCAGCCCAGATGTTCAGACGGTAGCCTGGGAAGTGCCCTTTTAGCTGTAGCTACAGCTGGATACTCTCTGAAATACAGCAGACTGCTTCGGTCTGAGACTGGGTGTTTCCTCTACATTGAGGTGGTCCCCAATTCTCTGCCCGGGAACAAACAGTACAGAGGGCCCAGGGCCCAGGGCCTCTGATGCCCACGCTCTGGTACAACAACTGCCTTTACCTGCCTCCCTGTAGGAACTATGCAGAGGATTCTGCTGAAGATGAAGATGGAGAAGGTGAGGAAGCTTCTGATGAACCAGATGCTGAGGAGGAAGAAGAGGAGGAAGAAGATTATGAAGTTGCTGGACTAAAATGTAAGGCTTTGACCATGCAGGAAAAGAACAGAAAATATTAGGATTCTGCCTTCAGTGTCCAAAGTATGGATCCTATTTGGGACTTGTGCTTTTCCTCACACAGAACAGGTTCTTAGTTGGAAACAGTGGGATATGTCATAGGGGAAGGCTGTGGTAGTGCTGTACATTGCCTGGGGAGCCGGAGTGAACTCTCGTCCCTTTGTGATGGGGTCAGCGCTAGCAGAGATTGAAACTGCAGCGAGCTCTTGCTCGCTGCCCAGTCACTCTCCTGGGAATGCTGCTGAGACCGTTAAGAGTTCTGCGAGGCAGTCAGCAGAGGCTGCAGCAGGGCAGGGTGAGGCAACAGCATTACCCGTTACTGGTATTGGCAGTCTCTGTGCCTACAGGGTTTGTTGGTAAACTGGATGTTTGTGGAGCTTTAACTACAACCCCCTCTCCTTGCTTTTTCCCTTCCCACCAGCTCATAACCTCTTAAATGTAGGATTTCTAGTGATTTGGCAAGGAAGCATTTTCAAATAGTAGGACTAGCACTTCCTCTGCCCATTCCTGTGGGAAGGCACAGTACTCGCGGTGTAGTGTGGCCTGGACTGCCGGCACCCTTTGGTGGAGACAGAGACCACTGAGGATGCCTAACTGGCTCATTCCTGGGTAGCTGCGTGGAATAAAATAGCATTTTCTAGACTCCTCAATGACTGCTTTTCCACTTAACCACTTTTTAGTATGTGTATCCCCTTTGGTTTTAGGGGGATTTGACTCAGTCTCATTTAGGCAACTTGATGCACTGAAAAGATCAGTCTTGGAATGGCACACTGCCAGCATTTGCTTTCTGTCAAAATGCCCTTGACTGACATAAAATAAACTTCAGAATGTCTTATTCCGGGCAGATGGTGGGACCCAAAGGACTATCCCGTGTTCTTTCAAGGGTTTCCATCCAGGTCTGTCAGTCTTGATTCCCCTGCTGTATTCTGTTTTCGGGGATGTTCACTGATACGCTGTCTGTGTATGCTGCTTGTTGTTCTGTGGTGTATCCATGTCCACACTTGGAGTGTGTTCAGCCTGTGTTGCTCGGCCAAGTCAGGAGCTGAGCCAAGGTTTCCAAACAATAGCAAAAGAGGGTTACAGACACTAAAAATAAAGTGCTAAATGCAACCCCTGGTTTCAAAGAGCATTAACATGGAAAGGTCACTGTGGAAAACTTTTGTTTTAATAGAGAAGTCCCATTAATCCTCGTGGCGTTTATCCTGAGGGATATAACCTAGAATGTTGGATTGTCAGACATTTAACACGTGCCGCACGCTTGACACACAAGCAGAGCGACAGCAGGCAGACGTCCCACTGCCCCGACACACGCTCCTCCTGCGGGGGGCCCGGCAAGATGATTTATTGCACAGGGCTGGACTAGAGGCCACAGATGAAGTGCTACAGCGCGCTGGATACAGCTTGCTGAAGCACTTGTGACCAGGTGGAAGGAGCTTGGCTGGGCAAGAAGACCAGCACATTCTCCTGATACAGAGGGGTCATGGGAGAAACTTAAGACAAGGGAGTGCGTCAGCACGCTTGCATTTCCATCACTGTGAAGCTCTGACAGGCAGGCTAACAAACAGGCAAGTGCCTTTCTATGGGATATAGTGCAGCAGCCCTGCTCTCGGGGAATAAAATCCCATTGTTTCCCACTTGCAGTACGTGGAGCAGCTCCTGGCTGCAGTAACTCGACACTCCCCCTGCACACAGTTCACTTTTCAGGGGGGCTTAGCAACTGACTTATCCCACTGTGTGGGCCACTTGTGAATGCTTGGAAAAGCACCCATTCCCAAACTGGTGCGGAGCAAGGGGGCGGCAGGAAACTGGGGAAACGACAAGTTTCTGCTCCCAGTGCTTGCAGAAAGGATGTTGCAGTTATATTTGAGACACCTGTCTGTCTTTTCATTGCTTCTCCTGCCCTCCCTCAAGTCAGGGTCTTGCAGGCAGAGGGACTTGCTGTTGCAGCCCTGGGCAAGCCTTACCTGCAGCAGAGGAGCTGGAAGCTCCCAGGTCTCCCTCGGAGCTCGAGAATCTGCCAGTGCTGTTGGCTGGTGTGTGTGACCACCCTTTAGGAGAAGGCTGTTGCCAGACAGCAATGGCCTCTTTGGACAGGAGGCGATTACCCACATCCCTCATCTGGAGAGGGTATCGAGAGCACAGCTGACACGAGCACGTGCCGAGTGAGGACAGGCTGACAAGAAGCTGGGTGGCTGCAGCCATCCGCGGGTTCACCAGCTCCTCTGTGCTGTGAGCGAGGGTCTGCCTGATGCGTATGGCCGGGCTGGGCGAAGGGCTTGTGATCTCTGCTTCCAGGTTAACTCATTCCTCTAAGCCCACGGCTTATATGTTTCAGTGAGACCCAGAAAGGCAGCCCGGGGCAAGCAGAGCACAGCCATGTACTCCTCGAGGCAAGGAAGGCACCAAAGGAAGAAGCAGTCGCTGCACCCTGCCAGGGGACCCCGGCAGCGGGCTGCACCTGTCAACGGCGCAGACATTGATGAGCTGGTAAGAGCCAAATTGCTCCCCCGAGGCTGCTCACATCGTGAGTTATAAACGAAACAGGTGTCGCGCTTCCTCCCCTCCCCTTCCCAAAGAAATACCCTGAATCGTATTGTGAAACCCGGGCTGGGCTGGGAGCGGGTTAACAAAGGAGGCATATCCTTAAGGGCCCGGTACAAACGGAGCACAGATATGCCAGGCATCTCTCCCCAGGCACTTTCACACATTGTCCCCCTTGAGTAGCAGGCAGCCTGCAGCTTGTTAAAGGGTTTTAAATAGTATCCATATGTCTCTGAAGAGAGGTGGGGGGACTGAGGGGGTCCTGGATGGTCAGAGAATGCCAGCAATGTTGGACCCTTGCTCCCAAGCCTTGGCCGTTTTCTGACAGTTGTTGTCCGTATGGTCACTCCCCAACCTCCAGGACATAATTTGGCTGGTTTAGGTTTCACTTGACATTTAAAGAATTAAACCTTATGCTCCTGAACAGAGCAATCCTGTGCGTGCGTGCTAGGCAGGGTGGAGCTGCAGTGTGCTGTGCTGTTTGTGCTGGGGAGGGACACACCACAGAGGATACATGAGGATACTCTAGCCCCTTGGGCCACCTCGTAAGCCTCTGCTAGATCTGCCATCTGTCCACTGACCAGCACTACTAGTGCTGGTGTATCCTGTCACTCTTCTTGAGTGGTCTTGATCATGGTCTTTGGGCTCACTGCTGCTTATGCTGGGTGTGGGTGGGCAGCTAGTGGATCAGCAGCGTCCTTTTCGCTGGTCTGTGTTACAGATTGGAGAGCACCCAAACCCGCAAGCCCAGCATGTGCTGCCACAGCCAGCTTGGAGGGGGATATTCAAATGGGGAAAATCTTACTGGAATAGCTGGGTCAGGGTCTTAAACGCTGACTTGGGGAAGAGAGCTGTGCTGGGGCTCTTGCACTTATTGTTTGTGCTGGGAAGAGACCGAATCTGGCTCAGGAATAGTGCCCTGTCTTGTGGAGCCTTCCCATCATCTGACATACCCTAAGCAGCAAAGCCTGGTGAGCTGTGCGCTCAGAGCCGAGGGGATGTCCCTGTGCTGGTGGGTGACCTGCTGCGGATCCCCGGGCAAATGGCTGACCTGGCGTTCAGCCTGTGTACAGGACGGCAGTGCTGGAGGCATCAGCTGCTCTTTGGTATTTAAAATGGCATGGTCGGCTCTGCAGTGTCTGTACAGCAGCGCAAGTGCTTTCTCCCTCTGCCTCTCGCATGCTGTCCACCAGGGGCTAAGAGAAGGCAGGGGGAGGGAATATACGCTCTCCATTTGCTGTCATTTATTCTTTGGCTGCTTGTTTTGACCATGCTGTCTTTGAACCTATCTTGAAAAAGCTTGCTGCCCCTGGAGAAAAGACAGGCTGCTTGTGAGCTATTCCCATCAGAGCTTCTGGATGGGGCTCCCGTTCTGTAACTCAAGCTGCCACTGCGTGTCTTGGCTGTTGCCATCAAAGGTCCCACAGCGGAGCAGTTTGCCTCTTGATTATTGTGGAAGACGGCTGCATTTGAAAGACTTGAACTTTGTTTCTGCAGCAGTATTACGTATCCCCACCCCTTGAGACACTAGCTTGTAAGCGAGAGGATTGAAGAAAAAAAAAAAAAAAAAAGCTGTGCTAAGAACCAGCTTCTTTGGCCTCAAAACTGTTTGCTGAACACTAAAGCCTGTAGTGGTTTCCCTCCTTTTAACAGCATCCTTTGTGTGGGCAGGTCCTTCAAACAAAGAAGACGGCACGACGCCAAAACCTCGAGTTGCAGAAGTGTGAGGAAATCCTCAGCAAGCTGATCAAGTACCGCTTTAGCTGGCCCTTCAGGTGAGGGCAGGTGGCCTCCTCCTCCGTGGGCGCAGGACTGTCCGCAGGCAGTGTGTAGGTGTGGGCTGGCCTTGCCGCAGTCCTGCTGGATCCACGTGCTGGCTGCGAAACCAGGGTTTCAAAAGCAAGTTATGGATGGGAAGAAAGGGAGTGAAGCTGCTCCAGAAGAAACCACTACATGCTGTCAGTCCTTTGCTGGACTGAAGACGTGGGGCCTTTCTGAGGTGGTGTAACAGAGGGTGGTAGGCTGTGGGCCGAAGAGGGGAGGCCGGGGTGGATGCTTTCTGCAGCCCCCAGGATTTGCAGAGCGCTCTGTAGGCAGTGTGACAGAAGGCAGCCGCACCTGCCATGTGCCAGTCCCTGTGCCTGGACCAGCTCTCTGGGAAGAAGGACAAGCTGCTGTCCTTCCCGTCATCGTGCTGTGGCTGCTGCGGGGCTGACGTGTCTGTAGCACTGTTGAGGTGCCGCTTGGGTTTGTTACGGCTCTGGGGGGGTGTGGGTTGGGGCTGCCACTCGAGCAAAGGGGGGTGGGGGTGATTCTCGCTCCTCTGCAGCTCTGCACTGCGTGCAGCCGGGGCCGTCATTTTCCTCCTATCTTTGTGGCTCTTCGTTCGGCAGGGAGCCAGTGACCACGGAGGAAGCCGAAGATTACTTTGAGGTCGTCAGCAACCCTATGGACTTCCAGACTATGCAGAGCAAGTGCTCTTGTGGCAATTACCGCTCAGTGCAGGAGTTCCTCTCTGACATCAAGCAAGTGTTCTCCAACGCTGAGCGCTACAACCAGAACGAGAGTCACGTACTGTCCTGCGTGGAGAAGACGGAACAGTGTTTGATTGACATGGTGCACAAACACCTGCCTGGCCACACGTATGCGCGCAGGAAAAGCAAGAAGCTCTCTGCCAGGTGCCAGGGACTGGAGGAGCAGGAAGGGGACAGTGAGTCAGAGCCCCTTGAACATTCCCGGGGGCGGAAAAGGAAGAAATGAGGGATGGGGAGACTAGGGGGAGAGCCAGAGCTGGAGCAGGCCTTCTGGTGCTGTCGGGCAGCAGGATGGGTTGTCTGGAGGGAGCTGGGAAGCAGCAGGCACTTCTCTGTTAATCCAGCCTTCCCTTTGGCCCGTCCTAGTTTTAATTTTTCTGCGATTTCCTCAAGTATTTGGTCATCCATTGAGTGAGCAGAGGTGATTTACTGCTTCCTGCAAAATCCACAAAGCTCTGAACGAGTCTGGCCTGCTAGGAGGGGAAGGTGGGAGGGCGAGGGGAAGGCCTGGCCGAAGCCTGGCTGGGCAGGGGAGCACGAAGCCTACTCCAGCTCAGGCGCTGTTGGCTTCCTTGGGATGAGCCGCTTCCTCCCCTCTGCGAGCAGCCAGCGCCAGAGCGTGGTGGGACCTCTGCCGTCTGCTGCCTGTGATGTGAAACCAGCCTTGAGCTGGTGCGGGGAGGGATCATATTGCTTCACAGAAGGACTGGGTGCGATCAAGCCAATGGGCTGCTAGTTCTTGTATGTATATATTTATATGGTGTTAATTTTGAGCCCCCAGTGAAGGGCTGCATAGGGCGAGCAAGCACTTACATTTATGGAGATACGGCTTTCACCAGCATCCTAACACAATTGGCTTCGAGGTGCTCTTGCTTTTCCCCTCTCTCTCTTCTTGGGGAGCGATCTCTGGAGGTTGCGCTCCAAAGAGGGTTCTTCTGAGCTCAGCTCTTCACACATGCAGCAAAGAGGAGGCAGTTGGCTTCCCTGCTCACCTTGAACAGCACGCAATCACGTAGCCCTTTGGATGAACCGAGTGCCAGAAGCATACTGGAGAGCGTGGTTTTCTGCATGCCCTGTAGGGAGCTCCAGGGTAAGGGGAGCAGCAGAAACATGGTCTGTGTAACTTTTTAAATTAATTTTCTAGTTAAAAGTGGCTTGTTTCTAGCTGTGATCTTGTACAAAGAACACCTGTAAGATACTGTTGTCTTGCTTTGGCACATGTACAGTTTATATGAAATCGTGTTTGCCTAATATTTTCCCCCCTCTTAAAACTCATTTTCCTACCAGTAGCTGGAGTTACACCGGGGGACTTGTTGGCAGGGTCTCCCCGTCCCTCTCTAGCCACACTCACCATGTTTTATAGTAATACTTTCCCTAGCTCACCTCCCTCGCACTCCCCCAGCGCAGCGAGGACTGTCCCACATCGGCCAACCGGCCCGATCCTGCCGGGAGGCTGCTCTGCCGCAGCCCCAGCAGCGGGTCCTGCCGCCCGAGATACTGACTTTCTCTAGGAAAAGGGTGTGTTTTTTCACCTCTCCCTCTCCCTCATGGCAGGTTTTGATCATACAATCAGGGCTTGAACTTCTTATTACAGAAGTTCAGTTTGGAACAAACCAGCCACAGGGCTGCTCTATACTGGTTTTGTAACAGAAAAGCAAAAGCAGTTGTTGCAGCTCCTGTGATTTGAGAAGAAAAGAATCATTGATTAAAAATTGCGGCCTAGTTTTGTGAACTTTTTAGGGTGGTTTTTTTAACAGGTATTGGTTCCAGTTCTGGACTGCCGATGGCTGCAGAGACAAGGCGGGTTTCCAGCCACTTCCCTCTTCCTGTCTCCCCAGCCTCAGCTCCCTGCCCCACAGAATAGCACTGACGTTTGTATTTCGCACGTCCCCTTCAGAGCCTTCATTTTGTCCTGTTCATAGAGAACATTTTCTGCAGGTCCTACACGGTGAAACCTTTGGAACTGTACGTTTTTTAAAAATAAATGTCATTTGGGGGGGGGAGGGGGTTTCTGCTAAGGGCTGTACTTGTAATAAATTGGAAACTGAAAAATAAACATTATGTACTTGTGTTTGTAAAACTGGCTTGCAGCGAGTCCTTTGCGGGTGCCCTGTGTTTGTGCAGGACTGTCTGGGATGTCTCGCCTCTGCCTTCCCTGGAGCCATCAAACACGGTGTCGTTGCCTTCTGGAGAGGAAAGAGCCGCAGAGCAAGGGATCGAGGGGATAGCGAGTCTGGGTCAGGTCAGCTTGCAGCTCTGCAGAACTGTCTTGTAGGCCACTCTCTGCTCAGGTTTGGTTATACCAGCCCCTGGGCCGTGCCTCCGTCCCGGTATCGCGGCTGGGTTGTGCCATGCCCTCTGCGGCAGAGCTGCCATTGTGCACCACTCTTCTTCCTAGGCTGTGCTGGCGTGGGTGTGTGTGCTCGGAGCCAGCTCCCTTCATCTTCCTCCCCAAAGACGAGGGACAGGACGGGGCTGTGCTCTTCCTGCCCCTGGGCAGGGGGAGGTCACCAGGCTGCGGGATGGGCTGGCCACCCCTTTTGGGCCCTTGTCTGGGCTGCCAGTGTGACACTTGTCCTCCTGCCGCAGGGTGCAGGGTGGCACTGGGTGGCTCTCCTGAAGGGAATACAAGGGAGTGATGGTGGAGCTGAAATGTCTCTGCTCCTTCACCCCAGCGTTGCCTGGCTGGACGGCCGTCAAAACTGCCTCCCGTGTTCTGTTCACGTGTGTTTTGCAGCTGCAGCTCAGCAAGGACCTCGCTGTGTCTCGGAAAGCACAACTCCCAGCCCCCCGTCCTGGTCTCCAGCAGCCGAACGGGGACGTGCTGGGCTCTGACATACCGACCTTCAAAGGCAGCAGGGTCTGGGGAGGCGATGGACTGGTGCTGATGTACGTACAACCCATCGGCTGTGAAACAAAGGTCTTGGCCAAAGTTTTGTCTGCACTTCCGGCAGTGCTGCGCTGCCGGGAGGGTGATGGTTTCCTGGGTGTCTCCGTTGTCCTCCTTGCTCAGGAGCCGAGCTGGGAGTGCTTCAGCCAGGTCCAGCTCTGCTGGGCAGAGGAAACCCGCCGATGGGTTTGAGGGCTTGAAGGCCAGTGAAGCCTCATCCCCCCTCCACAAGAGGAGGCTGGACTTGCTGGGCATGCAGCAGGACCTGGGTGAATCAGTGTGACTCAAGCTGGGACGTTTCCAGGCCTCAGCGTGGAGACCTCACACCAGCATCTGCTCCGAGACCTTTTCTGAGACTTGCTTTTTATAGCAGCCCCTGCATGGCATCAGTGTCCTGTGCAGGGGCTATAAATAGCTGTCCCCATGCCTGGCAGGCGAGCGTGCGGGGCTGGCAGGCAGCCGTGGCCCTGCTACCCACTGGCACCGCGGGCTGGGGGACGATCACCGGCCGGGCTGCGCCCGCCACCTCGGCCCTGCCGGCCTGTGCCGCTCCCCGGGGTGGCACCTGGAGCTCCAGCACAGCCTCAGCAGGAGGCCCTGGGGGCCTTGAGCTTGGTCCCCCTGTTGGCTTCCTCATGGCTTAATCATTAATATTAACCAATTAATAGTCTGGGTAACTTGGGAGCTGCTCAAAACCTGGAGGGAGTATCCTGGCCTGCGAGGGGGGGGTAATGTCCACAGCTCAGGGAGTGCTGGGGGGCACTAGGTGCGCCTTCTCCATCCTTAGCTGGACCAGGACTCTGGGGTGTCCCGAGCCCCCTCGGGCCCAGCGGCAGCCCCGGCTCGGCCTCTGCAGCCATCCCTCCTGCTGGCGCTGGGGCTGGGCGGCCATGGCAGCGGTGCCCAAGCCGGAAGGCTGTGCCTGCAGGGATGGGGCAGCGCTGGGCCCTGCCCGCCCCTTGCAGAGGGGCTTCTGCAGCCGCCCCAGCCTGGGCAGAGCCGGGTGCTCGGCTGCCTTGGGGCTGCCGGGAGTAGGACGGAGAGGGGATGCAGGGATGAGCTTGGGGAGGGAGGATACGGGGGAGAGCTGAGCCTCCCCGGCACAGGGTTGAAAGCGGCTGTGACAAGGGGACAGGCGGTGTCCCCGGCACAGTGCCCGTCCAAGGGGCAGCTCCGCTTTGGGGCTGGCTCTGGGGAAAAGCTCTGTCTGAGGGCTGGCTGCCTCCGGCGGAGCCGGCTGGGCTGCCGGGGCTGATAGCGGGGGGTGGTCGGGCGCCATGGCCCCACCGCTGCCCGATAGTGGGGCCCGGCAGGACCGGTTATCTGGGTGAGCGCTCCGGAGGCAGCGGGTGCTTGGCAGGAGCCGGGGTGCTCAAGGGCAGGCTGTCCCTGCCATGAGCCGTGACACGCGCACGCCCAGCACCATCGCCACGCCGCGTGCCGGGGCCTGCGAGCCAAAGGTGCGCCGAGCTGGCTCAGGGCTCAGCGCCGAGGGGCTGCCTGCAGCCTGGGGGGGACGTGGCCGTGCCCCCCTCCTGGAGCAGCTCCCGCCCTGCGCCTTGCCCAGCTCCCCGGGCTGGACTTTGGAGCCTGTCCCGCAGCCAATATTGACTCTCCTGCCCCAGGTCACGGCCCTTTTATCTGCCCAAACAAACCCTCCCGTGGCAGCCGGGGGGGCCTATGAGGCTGCGACCCCCGCAGCGGTGGGAGCCGAGGGGTCCCCCCCTGCCACCACCACCACCATCATCCTGGGGAAGGGGCTGGGTGCCCACCAGCCTGGCCAGGGGCACGCTTGCCTCCCAGCACCCCAAATCAGGCGTGAGCTCCTGGGTGTCCCACCAGCACCACGTGGGCAGTGGGCTCCTTCACACCTCGGCTGCCGCGTCGGCTCCCGCGGGAGCCGAAGGCTTTTCTCCCATCAGCCGCTGGACTTCTCCCGCCGTCCCGGGGGCAGCGGGGGGCGGATGAAGGGCGCTTTGCTGCATGGAGCACGGTAGCACAACGCCCTGGCGGAGGCTGAGGGGCTGCCAAACCCAGCCCCTGCCACCACCGCTGCCTCCGGGGGGTCTTGCGCCTCTCCTTGGGCTGCAGCTCCTGCTGGTCTCCGAGCCGCCGGGCCTTCGCCAGGGCGGGGGCAAGGGCTGTCGGTGCGGGTGGGCAGCGGGTGCTGTAATTCGGGTGCTGAAAGGAGGGTCCCTCGCTGGCTTCTTGCTCCCTGGGTAAGAGGGACCGGCCTGCACGCTGGCTAATTAGATGTCGGACAAGTCAGCATGGCCAGGGCTGCCCCTGTCCCTGCTGCAGCCCCCTCCCTGCCTGCCACGCGTCCCAAGCTGCCGGTGTCCCTGCCCACAGCCCACCCTGGGGCCGGGACAGAGCCCATCTCCCCACCCGCCACTGGGCACCCACCAAACACATCCCCTGGGGCAAACCAGCCCCACGGCCCCTCTGCAGAGATGAGCTGCCCCCACACCCCCCACACCCCTCGGGTGTCTCGGGGCAGGGTGGGCAGCAGCCCCCACCCCACCGCTGAGCCCCCGGCAGAGCCACCCTGCCCGGGAGGACGGTGGCACCCAGCGCTGCTGCACGCCTGGCACCCCGGCTGCCCCCCCAGCCCGGCGAGCACCAGCTGAGGCTTGAGTTTCCCTCCGGACAATGGGGAAGGCGAGCTGGGATTGTAACCGGAGCAGGGGGGGATAAATAAAGCTGCCCAGAAGTTTCCATTACCCCTCGGGGTCCTGCGTGGGACATCAAAGCCGAGCCCTCTCCGCCCCAAGGTCCCGCAACCCCCAGCCCATCACCCCGGCTCCCGGGCTGCCGTGCCCAAGCTTGGCACCGATGGCACCGACGCAAATCACCTACGGAGCCCGGAGTGGAAAAGATGATTCGTTAGCGTGACGGCGCAGGAAAACCTTCCTCCCCGGCGGGGAGGCAGCGGGCGCCAGAACCAGCCCTGGGGACGCCATGGGGGCAGCCGGACGGGGGGAGCCCCCCGGTACCGTGCTCCTGCTGCAGCCGGCAGCACCCCGGCACGGCACGCTCCCGCTCTTGCCGCTGGCATGAAAGCCCCTGGAGCCTGGCACGCACCCTCCACAGGGACCGCGGTCCCGACCCGCTGAGCCGGGGGGGCTCCCGCAGGGCCGCTCGCGAGCCCCTCGAATTCCTCCAAACAGCACCAGGCTCGGTTGAAATAACACATCCAGGGTTTATTGTTTTTTCCATTCCTCGCAGCTAATGATTAAAAAAAAAAAAATCTAAAATAAATTACAGAATTAAATAAACACGGACTGGATTATTCCCCTCCCTGCCCCGTCCCCGCCGCCCCCCCCCAAGAAAGCGTTAGAAGAGTCACTGAATTTGGCAACGGCAACAACAACAAAACAACCTCTAGGAAAAAGCAGCTACTTGTCAGGGTCGAGCAGTGCCGGGGGGGTCCCACGCGCCTCGCCACCCCCACCAGCGTGCGTCCCCCCTCCCGCCGCCGCTCGGCCTCTGCCCTGGCCCCCCGCCAGCGGCATCCCCTCGCCCCTTACCCGTGAGGCCGGCTCCCCCCCCGGCGCGCCGTCCCCAGGGAGGGGGCAGCCCCCGCTCTAGACGTGCGTCGGGTTGTCCAGATATGGGTCCGTCTTGGTCATGTGCAGCATGACCGTGGGGGCTTTGTAGTGGCAGTGGGCCCCGCCGCAGCTCACCCCGCTGCAGGGCTTGCCCCTCGTCCTCACGCCCAGCTTTCTGTTGCACAGGCTCTGCCAGGTCTGCAGCGTCTTGGAGCTCCACACCCACACCCCGCTGGTGATGCCCACCACCAGCGACATGAAAATCTTTAGCATAAAGACAGCCACGGTGGGCACCGAGGCCTCCAAGGAGCAGTTGGCGGCGCGCCGGCCGGGGAGGTGCAGGCAGCCGCGCTCCAGGGCCCTGAGGTTCCAGTAATCCACGTTCAGCCGCTCGTAGAAGTAGCAGACGATGACGCAGGTGGCCGGGACGGTGTAGAGGATGGAGAAGACCCCGATCTTCACCATCAGCTTCTCCAGCTTCTCCGTGTTGGTGCCGCCCGTCTTCATGATCTTCCGGATGTGGAAGAGGGCGACGAAGCCCGTGAGGATGAACGAGGTGCCGATGACCAGGTAGCAGGAGAGGGGGATGAGGACGAAGCCGGTCAGGGCGCTGACGTCCATGCTCCCCACGTAGCACAGCCCCGTGAGCTCGTCCCCCGCCACCTTCCGCATGGTGAGGATGACGATGGTCTTCATGGCCGGGATGCCCCAGGCGGCCATGTGGAAGTAGCTGCTGTGGGCCTCGATGGCCTCGTGTCCCCACTTCTTCCCAGCAGCCAGGAACCAGGTGAGGGTGAGGATGACCCACCAGAGCGAGCTGGCCATGCCGAAGTAGTAGAGGATAAGGAAGACGATGGTGCAGCCCGTGCTCTCCAGCCCCTCCTGGATGATGTAGAGCTCGCCATTTTCCCGGTCGCAGGCGATGTTCTCGGCCCCTGCCACCGAGCGGATGATGAAGGCCACGGAGTAGACGTTGTAGCACATGGAGAGGAAGATGATGGGCCTCTCGGGGTACTGGAAGCGGTGGGGGTCGAGCAGGAAGGTGAGGACAGTGAAGGCGGTGGAGACGAAGCAGAGGGTGGACCAGACGGCCATCCAGATGAAGGCAAAGTCCTTGTCCTCCCGGGACCAGTAGACGTCCACCCCGGGGGAGCACCGGGGCGCGCAGGAGAGGCTCTTCTCCACGTACTGAAACTTCTCGGGGTTGTCGCAGGCCCCCAGGCCGTTGGGTCCCCGGCCCTCGGCGGCGCCCGGCGGCCAGGGCCGGGGGGCCACGGGCAGCATGCCCTGGCCCTTGTGGGGCTCGGCGGCCGAGGCGTTCTCGGGGGCCTCCATGCAGAGGGCGTTGGGGTCGTTCTTGGTGGGCAGCTTGCCGCAGTCGAGCGACTCGGGCCAGCCGAAATTGAACTGCTCCATGATGGGCACGCACTTGTGGCGGGCCTGCTCGCACATGGGGCGGCAGGCGGGGATGCTGGCGCTCACCTGGTCGGTGCACATGGGCGCGTAGAGGGAGCAGAGGAAGAAGCGCAGGTGGACGTGGCAGCCGTACTCCACCAGCGGGGCGAACTCGTGCAGCTTCAGGGCGGCCTCGCGCTGGCTCTCGTGGCCCAGCAGGTTGGGCATGCGGGTCAGGTTGTACCCGATGCCCCGGCACATGGGGATGTCCACGGGCTGGCACCGCGCCGCCCGCCCCCGCGGCCCCTCCAGCCCCCCCAGCTCCAGCCCGCGCCCGGCCAGCGCCAGCTGCCACAGCAC
>VFFE01006062.1:0-11976 GCA_008921705.1 Burhinus oedicnemus | reverse complement strand
AGCCAAAACAAAGAGCATAACATGCTGTTGCCCAAGGGACCTAGTTCTACAGCAACAAACCAGACCCTATTTCCAAATTCCAGCTCCTTACACTGCAAGGACTCTTGCACAACAAATTGGCACAAGTCCTGCCAGTGCTGGTTCTCAGGTTGGTTTATTTTCTCAGAACAAAAATATCAAACATAATTTTTTATAGAACAACCTGTATAAACAATACAAAACTTCATGGCATCCTACTCCCATTTACAGATTCCCTAAAAGCAGCCCAGAACCTGCAAGAGGTAGGGTGTCAGGAAAGAGTCTTCTTGAAAGAGTGTGCAGAGGAGAAGAGAGGGAACGCTCTCTCCTACAGCAGGACTTGGTTCTTCTGGAAACAGCCTTAGAATACAGCAAACAAAACCAACCTCAGGAAAATCAGGTTGTGTATAACCACAGAACCTCCACCTCATGCTCTCAAAACCAAGACAGTACTCTTGCCCCTTTTCCCAAAACATAGATGCAATGCAGAGATCTCCGTGTGTCCAGAAGTAGGTCTCCTTCCTGTCCAAGATCCACTCGTTTTGTCAGCTGGTGAGGTCCTAGGATAACAAAATACCACAGTCAGTGTCCCACATTTTATTCCATTTTATCATTAAATGGTGAATCATTACTAGCACACGTCTACAGTGGCCCTGAAAGAAACACCCAGAATTATGTGGATTAGCACAAGTGGAATGGCCACAGTGAAATACCCATAAAATTCATTCAAATTCCTCACATAGGACTTGGAGGAAACTGAGTATTAAATGACCTCAGGGGTCGGTACTGGGACCGGTACTATCTAACACCTTTTTGGTAACATGGATGTTGGGATTGAGTGCACCCTCAGCAAGTTTGCCAACGACACCCAGCTGTGTGGAGCAGTCGACACGCTGGAGGGAAGGGATGGCATCCAGAGGGACCGGGACAGGCTTGAGAGGTGGGACTGTGCTGACCTCATGAAGTTCAACTAGGCCAAGTGCAAGGTCCTGCATGTGGGTCAGGACAATCCCAAGCACAAACAGATTGAGACCAGCCCTGAGGAGAAGGACTTGGGGGTGCTGGTGGATGAGAAGCTCAACATGAGCCGGCAACATGCATTTTGGAGCCCAGAAAGCCCCCTGCATCCTAGGCTGCATCCCCTGCAGTGTGGCCAGCGGGTCAAAAGAGGGGGTTCTGCCCCTCTGCTCCGCTCTGGGGAGACCCCCCTGCAGTGCTGCCTCCAACTCTGGGGCACCCAACATCAGAAGGACAGGGACCTGTTGGAGCGGGTCCAGAGGGGGCCACCAAGATGCTGGGAGGGCTGGAGCCTCTCCGCTGTGAGGACAGGCTGAGAGAGTTGGGGGGGTTCAGCCTGGAGAAGAGAAGGCTCCAGGGAGACCTTGGAGTCCCTTCCAGTCCCTAAAGGGGCTCCAGGAAAGATGGGGACAGACTTTTTAGCAGGGCCTGTTGCGACTGGACAAGTGGTAATGCCTTTAAACTGAAAGAGGGGAGATTCAGACTAGATGTAAGGAAGAAATTTTCTTACAATGAGGGTGGTGAGACACTGGCCCAGGTTGCCCAGAGAGGTGGGGGATGCCCCATCCCTGGAAACACTTAAGGTCAGTTTGGACAGGGCTCTGAGCAACCAGGTCTAGTGGGAGATGGCCCTGCCCATGGCAGGGGGGTTGGACTAGATGGCCCTTAAAGGTCTCTTCCAACCCAAACTATTCTATGATTCTAAGAACTCAAAACTAGCAAGTCCTTCTCAGAGAAACCCTGAGAACACCCTTCAGGCCACCTTCCTTCCTGTACGGGGTCCTCCATGCTACCCATCACTTGTGCTTTTCCAACCCTGACTTGGATCGTCTGCTTCACCATCTACATGGCTACACTGACCTTGCTGCCAAAGGCTCGCCTGCTCCTTCAGTGCCTCTCCCAACCACGCTTTCCCTCTGTGCCTCCACCTGCAGACAGAACCAGCACCTTCTCCTCCCCGGCCCTTGCAAGCTGTTTGAGTTGGTTTTCAAGTGCTCATCAACCACTGCAAGATCTGCGGTGGAGCTGTGGTGCACGCAAGCATAATGTGGCGTTCCCTCTCATCCCCAAAGCCATTAAGCACCTGGGATAAAACACACTCAGCGCGCACATTCACACTGCTTTCTGATGTGGCTGTTGCATATTTCAACATCCTGCTGCTCACAATGTTGCTGCACATGGCACCTCTGAGATACTCGCAGAGGAATACTGATACAGAGGGTATTTCCCTATTTGTCAGAGTGCAGATGGTACCGAAACACTGCTGAAAAGTCAGCCTCATCTCTCCATCATCCACAGGATGAACAGCAGAAGGAAAAAAATAAAAATCAGAAAAATCCTTGGAAACCTTTCCACAAGATAACCCATTATCTGTCTCCTACAGAAGTTCCGAGGATCAAAGGAGGTAGGTTCAAAAGATGTCCTATCTTCTCTCAGCTCAAGAATACCAGGAGCCCAAGACAATTTTTGATACTCTTTCAGCAGCTGTAGCCACCACAGCTCGCTCAGCCAGCTCAGCTGCAGTGGCAATCTCTGCAAATGTAAACCAAATTACTAGCAGCAAAATAGGGAAGCCTGCTCCTTAGAGGATATCGATTTAGAGACTGCTAACCAGAAGGCAAAAAAAGCAGTAATTGTGAGGAAAACAGATACTTTACAGACTAAAGGATGAGGAGATGAAGCATCACATGATGCTCAAAATCCACACCTCATTCATTACATATCCTTGAAAGGCACCACAGGATCACAGGATAATTAGGGCTGCAAGGAACATCAGTAGGTCTCCAGTCCAACCTCCTGCTCAGAGCAGGGTTAGCTCTGAGGTCAACCAGATTACTCATCTTCCTCCGATGACCCTGAAGAAGCCGGGTTTTAGTTGGTCTGTATGCTCAGAGCCACACAAACCCCGTGACTCAAATGCCACCCTGCCAGAAAACTGAGCGTGAATCAGGACAATGTGCCTCTCTCAAGGGCTGCTCCCACTTCAAAGCGTGGGATAATAAAAGCACAAAAAAAGTCAAGCAACTCTAAAGACTGCCACAAACACATAAGTAAAGACTTCTAGCCTAGCACAAAATAGGATTCACAGTAACAAGTCAGTGCAGACTCACTGTCCTGGTTTACCCAGAGTCACAAAATCCCACGTTACAGTCTCATTTAACAGGCCACCTTTTATTGCCAAACCTTCCAGACCTGGGGGTTAACGGGGTTCATTGTAACACAAGATGCTCACAGTCAGCTTCAGGCTGGCAGCACTTCCTAATATCTACCCTGGCCAGGAGAAGGGGGAGAGGAAGTTTCTAAAGAAGGAAAACTACTGCAGGACACTTCAGCTGATCTCTTCTCTTTGAAAATGAATAAGAGGTAGAAATGTTTAAATCATTTCTCCAGTTCACAGCACAAAGTTCTCGCAACTAGGACAAGGAAAGAAAGGTTTCTACAGCGGAAAAAACTCATTATACTTGATGTGCTGTAGCGTTCTGCGCGTTATTAGAGAAAAGCATCTTTGGTCCTGTTAAAATGCAACTGACTTCTACTCTACTTCTTGTCAGTCTAGTATTATCCCCACACAGCACTTCCTTTTATGTGTCCCTGATAGGCATACTTAAAAGATAATCACTTGATGTTTCCACCGGCTGTTAGTTGTGGTTTGGGGTGTCTAGCTGGGTATAAAACCTACAGCTACTGAGACTTCTTGTGCGCCATAAAAACAAAGGATCAAACTGTGAGTCTTCTGGCTTCATGGCTGCTATTTGAAGTAATAAAGTCTTTACATGGAGCTAATTAAAAAAATATTCAATCTGAAACCCTAAAGCCATTTCAAGGAGTGTTTGATCAGTTCATCTCTTTCATTTCCACCTAATGGCTACACAATCAAAAGAGAAGCGGAGGGGAAACGCACGGCCCTGAAGACGCAGAGAGTTGGATTGCGTTCAAAGCGTTTGCTGCTCCTGCAGGTAGGAGACCAGCGCGCTCCAACCAGGACTCCGCTCCAATATTTGTTTCCTTCCCTTAACAGCAGGTTGGCAGCAACTCAGCCACGAAAACCAGCAAGGCACACGCTCGCTTTGAAGTTCAGACAGAAGTCTGTTGGTACCAGCTATATTAATTCATGCTTCAGAGAGACAAGGCAGTCGATCATCAATTTACAGTAAGCAACATACCAGGTCACAGGTCATTTATAATCACAGTCACCTTTACTCTGCATTAAAGCCATAATTAACAGTTAATATTTAACTAAGGCTTTAAAATTTGTTTAAGCTGCTTTCTTGCATGAAGAACTGTTGCTGCATCTTCCCCAGCTCCCCCCTTCCTGCCTCCATCTCTAGCAGGGCTGCAGGGAAGTGCCATGTAGGCACCAAACACAGCAGGCAAGATTTCTGCCAAAGCACAGGAAAACTGGCAAGTAAGAAGCACGCATCTAAAGCACAGCTCCTGCCAGTTCAGCCCCCATTAAACCCACGCTTTGAAGCAGCACTGAGATAACCCCCAGTGAGGAGAGCACTCCTCAAGAGAAGCAGTCCAGTCATCAGCTTTGTGGAGGGCAGCCTGGAAGGCTGGCCTGGCCTTTATGTCCCAAAAAAGTGCTTTTAAAGGACGTGCAGAGAAATGTAGCCTCCACATGTCTCTTATGGGAGACAGAATGCCTTCTTTTCAACACATCTGTTCAAATCCAAATAGGATTCTCCCTGACCACGGAGAAGAACGAAAGGAAAGTTTTGACTTGGCAGTCAGAAGGATATGGTCCATCTTACACCACAGCTCCACATGAGCACGCTGGAAAAGGAGATGTTACGTGCACGTATTTGGAGCATAGATCAGCAAAGGAGCTAAAACCTTCTTGAATGGCAATTGCCGGAGAAGTGCTCTTCACTCAAACCCCGACAAGTCCAAAAGGAATCACCACTCTGAAATGACAGCCTGCAGAAAAACCACCGCTATCAGGAGGTGAACAAGCTCCTTCTGAAACACACCACATGGATGCCACGAGAGGTTACTGACAGGCTCCAGCTCTCCTGAACGACAAGAAGAAAGCCCAGCAACAGCTAGGGTGTATCAGCTAGCCGATAACGAGATGTGCTGGACAATCCACCCTGATACGAGAAGAAACAGCTATTTGCAATGCCAGGCTATCACAGTTTTATCTGGACAACGATTAGAGGGAACGCGACGTATCGCCATCCCAAGGAGCCTGTCTCTGAGCGTGCAACATGCCTTCAGAAAGTTGCCTAATTAGGGTACCACTTATCTGCCCTCTATGGAAGTGGTTCTGCAGTCAGCCATGCCTTCCTTTCTCTCTCTAACATGTTGTTTGGGGATGTCCAGCTGTTAGTACTTCAAGTGGACTCACTTTTATGGCCAAGATGGCTGCGAAGCCTGTCTTCGGAGTGCGGCAGCACATGAGCACACGGACACCCAGAGACTCCCGTGTCTGAAGGCCTGAGCGGGCTGATTCCCCCATCACAGGGGCACCAGATGTCCAAATTCACAGAAGAAGGTGCAAGGAGCAGATCGACTACTCCTCGTTTATATAACCAAGCTAAAAAAATGTCCATTGCCGTCTGAAGATCTGCACTTACATGCTTTTTTATCAGGATGGCATGGGTTTTGTTGGTTTTTTTTTTTGCAAGTTAATTTGTCATGATCCTCAGCTCTGCAAAGGATCCACAGCGAGTTTCAAGCACTGCCTGTACGCTAGACAGACAGCTGAGTGGCAGGATGAATTCTCCAGAGATCTTTAACAAGTCTCGACTCCAAAGACCCTGAATGCTGATGACATGCACTACCATCCTGAGCCTGAGATGATGGAAGAAGGATCTGTCAAGTCTGCTCAGATCGCTGATAGGACAAGGATACCTAAAGTAAAAAGGAAAAACAGAAAGCAGAGCTCTTCCCCATTTCTAAAAAATGTCCCTTAGAACAGCACCCAGACAAAGCAACAAAACAACTTGTTCAGAGAGCAGGAGGTCTCAGAAGAGGGACAATTATGGGAAGGTGAAAGAAAGGATGAACTCTTCAACACACACTTCTGACTGAGAAAGGACTTCAGCCAGCAAGTCTGGGATGAAACCGATCCTTACAGCAGCTCCCAGTCCTTCAAGAGCTCAGATAACTTTCATGTCAATAATACTCAGCATTCTGTCAAATCAACAGGTCCCTGACAAAGCAGGGCGGGCAGTGGGAGAGGCACGTGAAGGTCACATCTACCCTTACTGGAAATAACTCTGCAGTTCTGCAAACCAACTCACAGCAGCGCCAAGACACTCCCTGCATCTTAAGCAAAAAACCTTTCCAAAAGCAGCATTCCCCAAATCTGAAGCCCTCGTTAGAATCTCCAGCTTCCTGGCGCTGACAACCATAAACATTGTCTTTTCGCAGAGTGCTGTTGCCACGATGTCCGACACACCAATCAATGCCCTGGTGTGTTCAAGCAGTGATGTAGCCCCCGATCCCCTGTCAGCTGCTCTGTGTCGCTGTTGATGGAAAGGACACCCCATTATGGGTCTGCACTTGGTGAACAACACTTGGTAGCTCACAAGCAGCGCAGAGGAGTATTTCCCAAAACCACAATGGACACTTTTGAGGGTACTTAGCACTCTTTTTGGTAACCTCAGCTGTCCCTGTATCACCACAGCTACTGCAATGCCTAGCTAGAGCATTTTAAACTCTTCCAAAGTTTGTCAGTGTTTCACCGCTCCCTCTGCCGGAGCAGAAAGCTGGCAGGGCTCACAAGACCCTGACCAGCACCCTCTCGTAACCAGGAGAGCATCTCACCTGAAGCCTAGGGTATTAAGTCATTAAAAGTTTGCAGTTTCATTTGAACAAAAAGTGGAGACTATGGAATAAGCAAAAAAGCCATGGAAGGTTTCCAAAAAAATCAGCCACGAGGGCATGCTTGCACCACCATCATCTGAAGTTTTTTTTCTTCTTCCCAACTCTGTGTTGAAGTTACCTTCTGCTTCCACCAGCTCCCCTTTGCTCTGAATGCTGCTGTCAGCTCTGACACCTGGTCCTGGCAGCAGAGTCCTCAGTGCAGCTCCACGCTGAAGCAGCAAGACACAGGGACAGCCATGTTCAGTGACACTGACCCCAGTGTGGGTAGGATACGTGGGTACACTGGCCAGGCCACAGCTGGCCCATGTCCACGCACGGTGATTTAGATCATCGAGCATGTCTGCTCAGGATGAGATGTCTCCAAAATCAGGCAGTGAAAGACATCCTTCATTCTTTGGAGGTGGCAATGTCCTCCTAGCCCAAGCGGATATGTGATTCTTCATATGGACACAGTTACAGTTCTTCCCACTCAACACTCCTTTGAGAAACTGGGCTAGAAGAACAAGCACACAACAGTAAAGTATGGAAAAGGGCCCTTTGTTTTGCTGTGTAAGGCATGATCTCTTAAAATCCCCAGATTCAAGAGTACAAGAAATACTGAGGACAAAGACATTTCCTCTGCTAGTTCAGAAAGTCTGGAGCACCCCAGACCAGCAGGACTGGTGGTCAGCCAAGCCAGTTCTGCCTGGGTTGGCAAAAGCCCAGGGGGAGCTGCTTGCCACCGTTACAAGGACCAAAAGTGGCACTGGGGACTTCTGTGCCTCAGCTACCAGCGCAAGTAAGCTGTAACCTGACCGCAGGCATGCGAGTCACAGGCACCTGCAGCAGGCTCCCATCCAAAATCAGTTTGGTCACTACCTACTCAGGTGTAGGTTTACCCAATTTGCCTTTTTACCTATCAAGGTAACAAAACATTTTTACTTACACTTCATACATCTTATCACAACTGCAACATGAGTGGTGAAGAAAGGAGACTTTAAAAATTATACTTGAGAGAAGACCTTAAAATAACCGTGTATCTCCGTGCTGCTGGAAGCAAAGGCCAGTAACTCTGTGTTCTGCAAAACTAAAACTTCCTTCTTAAAGAAATTCACATCTTACACATAGACCATTCTCTTTAAACTCTACCTGCATGATAAACCAAGTATTATCATGGGAATGAAGAGCCCAACGTATTTTTTCACTCTCTGCTTATTTGTAACAGCAGCATATTTTATCTTCCTGCTGCTGGCAAAAGCTCTGAGAAATAAAAGCCCACACAGGGGTATTCACTGGAGGCTCAGCCTGTCCTTTGCAGGCCAAGTGTGCTGGGTGGCCTCAGGCAGGCAGACAGGAGCTTGCGGAGAAATGCAGCCAGGAACCTGTTCCTACCCGATCTGGGAGCTTCACGTTTGAGCACGCAAAGGGGAACCCCAGGCTTCAGACACTTGCTAAGTGGGCTGGGCCCCAAGGCAGTCCTCTGATGAGGCTGGAGAACCCTCACTTCACTGATGCCTTGGAGGATGAGCACAGCAGGGCACTGAGATATTGCACGGGTCTCCTTCCTTTCCATTTCACATCATGTTTCACTTCTAAGCCCAGGCTGGACCTCCTGGTCTGGGCAAAGCCATCCTAGTGCATTGAAACCAAGGATGTGTGTCCAGTACACCTGACCGGGAAGCCTGTGCGGCAGGGCATCCCTAAGCAGAGGTGCTGCAGTCATTTCTCTGCTGACAGTGTCTAGAAGAAACCAGAACCTACTAATCCTCCAGAGAGGTATTACAGGTACTACCGCAGGCATGAACTGCAGAACTCCTCTGAAAAAAAAAGATGCTAGAAGAGGAGAGAGCTGGAGGGAAAACAAAAAACAAACAAAAAACCCACAACAAAAAACCAACCCGATCTTATTAAAGCTTTTCTCCTTCCTCTGCTTAGCAAGGAGAATGCTTAATTAAGTCATCCTTCAAGCCTTCCCACTCACTCCAGCAATGCTCAGCATAAAGCAGATACTTAATTTCCTTCGCAGCACAGGACATCTCAGTGGTACAATAATTTGCATATTCTAAAGGAGAAGTGAAATTGCCGGTTCTCTGTTGTTCAGGTTTATGCAGTGGGTAGGGACAGTATCAGCAGGAGGCACATTTTAGATCTGCTCAGTAATAAGGGAGAGCAGGAGGGGAAGGAGCAAGATGCTGTTGAATCAAAGTCTGGAGCCTTCCCAAGGCAGGAGTTTTGACTGTTATGCACATACTTCTCAGTTTATTTGCAAGTCTCTTTCAGCTTATTAGGTCAGTTTAACTGGCAACTGCTGCTGATTTTAAGCCCAATTATAGTCACTTCTACCTGGTGACACAGCTCCAGTTCTGCAGCCAATTCTCACCAGTTAATGACTTGAGATTGCTAGGAATAGCAGGGTCTAGCAATTCTGAAGTTTGACCTCAGAGTCATAGTTTCCTGCCATAATTTCAGCATTGTTTGTTTTCACTGGAACACTTCCCTGTGTGCTCTTGACTACTGAGACCACTTCTCCTGTGTATTGAGCCGAGATACACATTAGAGGCAAGCTTCCAACTCTGGCCCACCTTTAATAAAAGAAAGGCTCAGAAACTCATCTTTCTGGGATGAAACTATCACCAAGGACCCTCTTCTGGAATCCAGACATTTCTAGGGAATCTGTCCCCACTCCTCATGATTAAGTTCTCTTGGTCATGAAGGACCACAGCAATACAACGATAAGAAGTTCTTTTTTTTTCCTGCCGAGTCTTTCAAACAAGAAAGAACAAAAAGCTCCAATAAGCCAGTGGTCCTCAGGCCACCCATCCTGCAGTTTAGGGGACACTGAGGAGGACTTTCAGCTCTGCACATCCCAGGTAACCCAGCTTGACACATCTGCACCACACAAAGTGTACAGAGGCAGACAAATAACCCAAAGAGGGGTAAGCACAAGACTCAAGCCACTGTGTTCACAGGGAACTGCAGCAGGATGGATTTAAGAAATTGCTCATGCTTCTGTTTCCTCCCTCTGAGCATTTCTGAATTCCTCCAGGAAGCATCATAAGCGACCTCGCATTTCACCAAAGAGAAGATTTATTCTGACCTGAAACTCTGTTAAAAAGGATGAAAGTTTGTTCTAAGCAGGATGTCGTTTGTGGTTATTAGAGGAACTGGACTCTACAGCAAGAGGGATACAGAACTGCCAGGCAGAATGAAGATACTCAAGTGTGTCTGGGTTTAAGTGTCATTATGCAAAACATACAACACAGCCCTGCATTATTCAGCAGAGAAGTGAAGCATTTGTCCCTGTAACAGAGCAACCGCCGCAGAACTCACCAAAACGCACAGCAAACCCACCTGGGAAGGAGCTCTGAAGCAGGGGGATGGATGTAGCAGTGTGCCAGGAGGGAGACAACGCCACGACTACAGCTCCGAGTCATTTAGCTGGTAAGCTGGACAAGGGGTCAGGTCAACACTTAACAAGCACCTGCCAGTTGGCATATAGGAAAGTTTTACAGAACTGTTGTGATTCCACTGGATCGTGAAACACAAGCTACAGGCAGTGTTCACAGGCCACCTACTCACTAAATGCCTAAGACAGAAAGGATGAAGCAGGCCTGCCAGACTGACCGAGTACAGCTCGTGCCCTGAACTGAACTTGTACAAAGTTGTCAGAAAACACCAAAGAATGCTCTGCCTCAAGTCTGACTAATTAGCAATGCCTTTGATAGAGAGCAGGAGCTCCAGTTGGAACTGCTTTGTTCCTCTTAGAATACGTAATGAAGTTTTTAAGCAAGACGCATCAGCAAACCAACCTCCAGCTAGCACAGGGCTCTGCCGTGCAAGAACCTCCTCCAGCAAGGGATTTTTCTTGCAATGAATTAACAGTAGATTCTTGTGTAGCTCTCAGTGCTTTATGTTCGTCTGGAAGACTTAATCTATTTTAATACTGTAACTAAAATCAGCTTCAAAGAAGGTTAGAAATCTTTTTGACTGACAGCTGTCCATCAGCTGTGTAAGGCAGAACTCCAGGAAAGTGCTGTACATGTGCATCAGTAGGAGTCAGTGGAGAAACTCTGGCTGATGAACAGTGCAGCCGAATCTTTAAGCTTGCCTCCAGCAGAGGTTTCTTTTTCCCTTCCCCTTTGCACTTCTCAGTCTCCACTAACTGAAGACACTGTTTTACTTACACCAATAGCTTACTTAGAACACACCAACTGCATGGAAGTCAGCATCTTTGCAAGACGCTTTCTGGGAAACAAGAAGCCACACAACCTTACCAGGGGAAGACCTGTCTGGTGAACCAGCAGATCACCACATTGATTCAGAGCTCCCACCACAAAGCAGGGCCAGCTTGGGCACAGATCAACACAAGCAGCATCCCAGGTCAGGCACTGCTACATAGTCCTGTCAGACACAAGAGCAGAGTTCTACAGGCTTGCACACTGCAAGTCTCTGAAATTCAGGAAGTGGAGAATTGGAGCCTCCTTGCCAAGTGCGGAGCCATGGACTTCCTGCCCACGCTGGCAAGATCACACAGCAGTCTTAAGTCCCCTTTCACAGCTACTTGCCTGGGGGTAGGTACCTGCTAACAGATGTGATCAGTCTCATCCTGAACCCAGGGCAGAAGAATTTCTGCTCCCAGGCAGTTTAACAACACGCCCAGCTCAGACCAGGCCACAAGGGTGAAGGCTACAGCAGGGAGGCACGTCCAGCGTCCAGCCGGACGAGGGCTGCGTTGCTTTAGGAAGCAGCCGTTCAATCAAACCTCCTCCTCAAATACCACCTTAGCTTCCTTACAAGCACAGACACAAGAGCCAACCTTAAAATACCAGACCTGCACCCTGCACTCACACTGCTGCTGATGGAAAGGCTGCCAACACTCATGTTCTACAAGTAGGAGAGGTACTGCCTGTATTGCATGAGAGCGAACAGCAGCAAACTCTGACGGCCCTGAGCTGGTGATGCTTTCTGACAGAAGGCTGCTGTCATTTTCTGCAACTCTTTCCCTAGGGTTTACCCTGAGGCAAGAGACCGGCAAAGATTCCGCTCCTCCTTACACCCCCCGCCCCCACCCCGAAGGTTTTGACAAAAAAAAAAAAAAAAAAAAAAAAAAAAAAAAAAAAAAAAAAA